>CM021108.1:319671681-319969738 GCA_007115665.2 Sequoiadendron giganteum
GGAGATAAAGAGAAGTATAGAGTGAAGAATAGAGGGAGGAAGAGGTAGGGATGGAGAGAGAGAGGTGAGAGAGATAAGAGAGAGGAGGGAGGGATAGGTAGGGAAAGAGAGGTGAGATAGACAGAAAGAGAGTAGAGAGGGAAGGGGAGAGAGAGAAGTGAGATAGGTGATAGATATGTGTGATGAAGAGAAAAGTAGATAGGTAAGGAGGAAGGTGGAGAGATTGAGAGGGAATGGGGGGAGAGAGAAATATGTATAGAGGGATAGGCTAGATAGCAAGAAGTAGAGAGCAAAGGTGGGTGAAAGGAAGAGAGAGGGAGAGAGAGGGGGAGAAAGAGAGGTGAGATAGAGAGAAGTAGAAAGGGAAGGAGAGAGAGGGGGAGATAGAGAAAATTAGACAGGAAGGGAGGGAAGGAGATAGAAGTGAGATAGAGATAACTAGAAAGGGAAGGAGAAAGAGAGGGAAGCAGATAGTGAGAGAGAAAGAGGGGGGAGAGAGGTGATATAGAGAGTAGAGAGATATATAGACATAAAAGGAGAGGGAGGGGAGATAGAGAAATGTAGAGAGGGAAGGATGGAGTGAGATAGATATTGGAGAGGAAAGGAGAGACAGATGGACATGTAGAGATGTAGTTCTTGAGCTCAAGGAAGAGATTGTCAAATCAAGGGATGGAGATAGTGAGAGAGAGAGAGGTCTAGAGAATAAGAGATGAAAATGAGTGAGAGAGAGAGAAAGATGAAATTTGACCTCCTGATTACTAAAATTTGACATGTTGATTATTGAAATTTGACTCTAAGTCTAAACTTTTTAAGATCTTCCAAAAATTAGAATTTGCATTATAACTCCTAGAGATCTGAAACCACTCTCAAACATCCTGCCTATATACATGAAATATAACTTAAAGTATAAGATAGTAAATTTCCATATGTAAATGTCAACTTAAATGTTTATTTCATGTATATAGTTTCCCTAACAGAAAAAGAGAAAATCAAAGAGTTTAGAAACATGCATTCCAAAATTCATGAATGACATTTGGGGCTAGCCAAATGAAGCAACCCATTTGGTGTGCACCAAATAGGTTGCATTGGGAAATACCAACCCAATGGGTTGGATTTTGGATTGGGAATCTGACCCAAAGGTTTGGACAACCATTTCATGAAAAAGACGTGATTTTTTGAAAGGGTGCCAAATTTCTTCATATTTTCATTCGTGTTCCCCATCTCATTTGCACGTCTTTCAATGCAAGTTTATAAAAAAATTGTGATAGTGTTAACCTCTCTCTTAGCTATCTAAATATATAATTTTTTTTTCATTTTTATTTAGTTAGGTTTTTTATCCATGGCTTATATTGTGAATGCCTTCATTTTTTGTCAAAAACCAACATATGCTAGTTTTAGGATAGATTTTTACTCGTTCATTGAAACGTAAAACAAATTTACATTTTTTGAGACTAGACTCCATTCTACACATGATGAAAAAAAATCAATATTCGATTAGTTTCAAAACATTTAGGGGGGAGCACGCTCAAATTTTAGCTTTTTAGGATGTGTCCACTTTGAAAATTCATAAAATATTATATATTTATTAAAAATATTATCGAAAAAGAATGAGGATAAACTAAATGGTGTTAGCTAATTTCTCACCATTGGGATTTTTGAAATTCTAAAAAAAAAATAATGAAAAAGGGGGGAGCCCTTAGGTGCTATGCTGGTTTTTTGATAAAAACAGGACCTATTTTTGCCCTCCCTTTTTGAGACCCTTAATCTTCATTAATTTCAAAAAAATTAGTAGCTTAAAAACTAGACATAGAGCACTTCAACTTTTGTTCCTTTTGTAGTTTAAAATTTTGAGTGTAACTATCTTCATTTTTTTGTGCAAATCAGATTTTGCTGATTTCAGAAGAAAAAAAAGTGGCATCTTAAGGGCCAGAATTGTGTCACAGATCCATGCACTTACCCATTAAGGAGGGGTTTCCATGAGAATATTAAAGACCAACCCCCATCATGATTTAGGTTGAGGGGATGATTATGGATTTCAATGGCCTCTTTAAGTTTCCTCTTAAAGAAATTGTCTTCTTTGAACAAAATGGAAGTGTTTTCTAAGACAATGTGATATTTAGTCTTTGAGGAGTGCTCAGCGAGGGAACATTTGGAGATCTGATCATGTCTTATGTCAACACAATGCTCTTTGATTTTGTTTTTGATGGTGCGACCAATTTCCCCTATATGAGTAACGCCACAGGAACACACCACTTTATAGACACTAAATTTGAGGAAATGATCTTGGGGGTCTTTAGGAGAGGGGATGCAACTTTTTACTATGAAGAATGGTTTGAAAGTGAAATTGATGCCCTTTTTGAGGAGGATCTTGGAATTTTTTTTGGAGATACCTTCCACATATGGAAGGGTGGCCAAAGGAACAAAAGGAGATTTGGGGGTACTAGGCTTGAGGGTGAGCCTAGCTTTTGCAAGATTGGAAGCCCTGTTGATATGCTTCTTTTTGTAACCATTTAATGAGAAGAATTGGGTGAGATGGGTTAATTATTGATCAATATGCTCATTATCATAGATTACAAAAGCTCTATAGGCTAGGGTTTTGAGGACACCCACTTTTTGGCTCGGGTGATGGTGGGAGGAAGAGTGAAGGTAAAGGCCAGTATGGGTTGATTTACAAAAGATAGAGCGGGATAAAGAACCATCAGATTTTTTGATGAGAAGAATGTCAAGGAAAGGAAGTTGGTTATTAGATTCAATTTCCTCGTTGAAAGAGATGCAAGGAGAAATGTTGTTTAAGTGGGAATGGAATTCTTCTAGCTTCTCCCGACCATGAGACCGACATATAATGGTGTCATCGACATACCGTTTCCACCACTTGGGTTTGAGGGGGAACAAATGGAGGGTGAAATATTCAAAGTGCTCCATACAAAGGTTGGCCACAATGGGGGAAAGAGGGGAACCCATAGCAACACCATCCACTTGTTCATAAATTATACCTTGGAAAGAGAAAAATGTAGAACGAAGACATAACTCAACTAAGGAAGTTATTTCATAGCTAGCCTTTTGCTTGATAAGCTCAATTGATTCATGTAAGGGAAATTTAGTGAAGAAGGATATGACATCAAAGCTGACAAGAGTACCATTTTCATCTAGTTTCTTATCTTTGATGAAGTCTACAAAATGGGAAGAGTTCTTGACGAAGGAGCTTGATTTACCAACAAGGGGGGAAATGAGTTTAGCAAGATGGGAAGCTAATCTATAGGTAGGAGAATTGATCGTATCAACAATGGGACATAAGGGGACACCAACTTTATCAATTTTGGGAACCCCATAGATATTGGGGGTAACCTCTTT
Source organism: Sequoiadendron giganteum (assembly GCA_007115665.2). Classification (NCBI taxonomy): domain Eukaryota; kingdom Viridiplantae; phylum Streptophyta; class Pinopsida; order Cupressales; family Cupressaceae; genus Sequoiadendron; species Sequoiadendron giganteum. The sequence continues at coordinate 319,675,033 of CM021108.1, forward strand.
GGAGGGGTAGAGCCATTTTTTGGTAGCATCAACAAATGACAATTCTGTAATGACAGATTTAACCTTTTTCATTAATTTTGAGGTGGGATTGGAATCAAGGATTTTGTAGCTAATGGGATCTGATAAAATGATGTGCATATTGGATAGGTAATCTAGTTTGTTCAAGATAACAATAGAATTTCCTTTGTTGGCCCTAGAAATGCCAAGTTCAGAATTACGCATCAACCTTTGATGCATAATTGATGTGTAATTCCAAAACTTGTCATTTCTAGGGCCGACAAAGGAAATGCTACTATGATCTTGAACAAACAAAATTACCTATCCAAGATGCACATTATTTTATTGGATCCCATTAGCTACAAAATCCTTGATTCCAATCCCACCTCCAAATTGATGAAAAAGGTTAAATTTGCCATTGTAGAGTCGTCATTCAATGATGCTACAAAAAATGGCTCTACCCCTCCAAAGAGGTTACCCCCTGTATCTATGGGGTTCCCAAAATCCATAAATTTGGTGTCCCCTTACATATCATAGTTGATATGATCAATTCTCCTACCTACAGATTGGCTTCCCATCTTGTTAAACTCATTTCCCCCCTTGTTGGTAATGTAGACACTGAAAATTGGTCTAAGACTGCGAGTACCACTTTTGACATAATTTTCTAATGTCCATGGTCATGATTAAATAATGTTAATTATTTAATTATTTCCTGTACGCATCTTTCTTCTATTAATTAAATAACCTTTAATTATTTAATTAATTCATTATGACCCTTGTTCAACTTTGATTAATTAAATAAATCTTATTTATTTAATTATGTCATTAATTAATTAGTTCTCTTTCTGAATTGAATAAATTATTATTTAATTTACCTTTTATCATATTTTGACTATAATTAAATATTCTTTTTGAATTATTTAATTATTCAATTAACCTTTTCAACAGTCAATTAAATAAATAATTATTTATTTAATTAAATCTTTTCAATTTAGAATGTTGAATTAAATAAATATTTAATTCAATAGTTATTTCTGTCACATTCTTTTATCACCTACTTAACTAATTATTCACTCACCATCTGACTCAAGATCTATTTAAATTCGCCAGTTATCTCTTGATTCGATATCTGATCATTTTTGTGAAGAAACTCTCTGTCATAACCAATCAGTTATCTAGTTAAGACTCATATGCATGCACATATTTATTAATTAAATAGCTTTATTTAATCAATTAATTCATGTGTGCATTTGAACAGATTGTTTTCAAGTTCTAACTTTGGCCTTTTCATTCAAAGTCTAATTCTTCTATTTTTCAAAGACTTTCAACTAAAGATTAAATCATTTATTTAATCTTAATGTCTATTCTTAAATATTTTTGAAGAGTCTTAACACTAGATTAAATTATTATTTAATTTAATCTTTATCCTATAGAATTTCCTAACTCACATTCTAACTGACACAAATCTCACATCACATGACATTCATCAATCTCGATCGTTGATCTCCCTTTTGAATCTGTGCTGATTGTTCGAAAACCAATTTTCTATAAATTAGCTAACCTTTGTCATTATTCCTCCTCCCGAAATCAATATACTTTGGAAGAGACTTGTTAATCTTCAATGTTTTTCTATTATCACATATACACATGAAGGCTATACTTGCACACTTATGAAAATCCGAGGGAAATCATAATACAGAAAGAAAAATGGAGAAGGACAATCAAGATAATTCGAAGGAGTGGATAGATATTCAGTGAGACTGTTTCATGTTTTTCTTTAGTTTATTATTTTGTGCTTTGTTGCTTAATTTAGATTAATGCATGTTTATTAGATTTAACCGATCTTGCTTGTAGCGCTTTTTATCTAGGTTACATTTGGTGAACCTGACATGAAGACATCCAATCTTCGTGAATCCGTAGACATTTTTTTTTTTTTTTTGCAGGTATCATACGAAACGACGGATCTGACTAACTAAATGATGCATTTGAATTCACAAATCGCATCTAACAAATCTTGAGATGCATTTAACGAAACCTGACACATCTACATCTTTCTGTGATGCAACCGACTAATGAAACCTGTGACGCATTTGCAGCTCTAAACGACGCATCTGGCTGGTAAATTAATTCGAGTTTCAAAAAATTCTTTTACAATTTTCTAATTTTCATGTTTTGTTTTCGCTAATGTTTGCTTTGCAATGTGTGATTTAGGAGGATAACATAGTTTTTGTAGGATGTAGTGTAGAAGATATTGAAACCAAACCCCTTTTCTGTAGGATGAATGATGAAGATAAACATGAAAACTACTAAAAAATTGCATGCATAACCTATTGTCGAAGGCTTTAATTTGTAAAAAGAACATTATGTTTGGTAGCTTAGATAATTGACATTTGGGATTAAAATTAACCATTGTCTACTATGTTTGGTGCAAAAGCACATTTTTTATTACCCTCATGATTCGGTATATCAAAGTATCTTCTCCCCTTGCGCATACGTGTGATCCTGGGTGCAAGAGAAATGGTTACTGACTCTAGAACTTGGGCCTATCTTGGTGGGAAGAAGTACTCACCCCAAGACAACCTAGACCGGTAGCACACTAGACACCAAGTGGCTTCCAAACAGTATATAAAAGTGGATTCTTGGGGAAAGTCCAAGAATCATGCTCATCATTCTGACGAGAAGGGAAACAATGTTTTCTCGATGCATGGATGGTACCCCATGAACAAAATTCCCTTACTAAAAACTTTGTTGTAGTTTTTTCCAAAATCCCAATCTATTTACTGGTGCAGTAGGTCGGACTTGTGAAGTCATCTCATATCTTTACGGTTCATGTGTAGAGATGAAAATTATGCCATGGGGAGTTCATGGGTACTGTAGCTTGGCTGCCTCGAGAAGTGTGTGTCATGGAGGGGAGCCAGTGGGGTCAAATTACTAGTCATCCACCTTGAATATACATAGTTGGGGAAACCCAATTGAGAAATCAGTAAATACTGTCCATCACAGCCTAGGATTGTACATGTCTTTTGGTTTTAACAGATTCATACACATCAAAACTGAAAACACTTTGTCTTCTATGTTTGTTAGTTTTTTATTTTTAAAAACGTGGTCACAAAATGGAGTTAGTTTATATTATCATTCACCGGAAAATCGTAACTAAAAATTGCATCGCAACTGTCAAATTCAAAACCGCATGTGTCTGTTAAAAAAATTAGTTTTCATAGAGTTTAGATTATGGGTCACATCTAATTATTGAGTCGCATTTGATTAGTGAGTCACATCTGTCATAGGTTAAACCCCATTTGTCTATGAAATTCGCATTTGTCTATCAACAACCAAGACTAGGTTTGATCAGGTAGCCACATCTAAAAACTACAATGCATATGTCAATTGTAGCAACACATCTACAACCCAAACTGCAATTGACTGTCAACAAAAAAATCTCAAAAACTGCAAACTCAGTCCAAAAATAAACTATCTTTTTCACCTATGTTTCTTATAGTCAACCTGGTACAGAAACTAGAAAATTGCTCGAAAACCTTGCATTGTTTAGGTGTCATTTACGTCCTAGAGATAGTCATCTTAGTTGCAAAAACTTAGTTACCCCATATGAATTTGCATATCCTAGAATAGAACAACTTTCCACATCATTGGATACTTTCATGCTTTCATTGTCATTATCATTGAACCTAGTGAATTCTTCCAGCTCATCAGTCTAGTTTGGGAAATTCACCTTATGAGTGGTCTTTGTCCTACATTAGGTTCCTTGGTAAAGTTAGGTCATATTTTTGGATTATTCCATAGGTGGTAGGTTATACCCGCTTAGAATCATTTACTGTCATAGTCTACTCAAATTTTTTGCATATAATCCATCCTAGTGTATGTCATCCTACTATACGTCATTCTATAAATCCTCAATTTCAATGACATCGTTTATATTCAAAAAATTCCAAAAAACATAGAAATAGGACATATCAGTTTCTAGACATAGTTTTGCGTTTCCCCTTTTGAGCAACATTTTCATGGTTGAAACAAGGGCTAAGAAGAAATAAAGATAAATTTCAAACCCCAATGACTTCATCGATCCTTTCAGAAACCAACCATCAGGGAAACAAAGACCACACAAAACTTTGCTTGAAAAACACATCACTAGAGACACACATGGAACAAATAATTCTGAAGACATAGACGCTATCGTACAAGATCTTGAGTTTGCATCCTTTATGGATGAGTGTTTAGAAAATGATCCCCAACGATATCTAGCAAAGTTGCTAGTAGAAAGTGCCACACTACCACCAGGATTTGATGTTCACATTTTGAAAACAACATCTACTCAACCAACAGAAACTATGACATCAAGCATCTTCATTCCTCAAATTACCGCAACAATACCAACTGGCATACCTACTCAAACATCATCAATTGTAAACACAACCCCATTCAATATAACACAAGGTTTACAATTCACTATGGGAGCATCCTCATCAAACCCCTTTGGCACAAACACCATTGGTAAAAGAGCCAAAGTTGGCATGAATACAACACAAGATATACCTCATATCAGTACCAGTAGTGCCATTCCACAAAATGGTGCTGCACAAATAGGAAATATTCCTATACTAGATTAGAACATTCAAACATGAAATATTCCTATACCAAACCAAAACATTCAGACAAGATATATCCCTACATTGAATCAGAACATTCAAACAAGATATATACCCTCGCCAAATCATAATCCGTCACAAAATATTGCATTCCAAAACACTTACATTGATCCAAACAATGCAACCAACATAAAAGTAGATGTTCTCCAAATCCAAATACAAGCTCTCTAACAACAAATGGACACTATATCTATGTCAAGAAAACAAACTATCTTAGTGTAATATTTATGTCCATGTCCCTTTGACAAAGTGCTATACATGACACCCTTCCCACATGAATACATTATACCAAATTTTCCTAAGTATAATGGGAAGAGGAATCCTTTGGAACACATCAGAGAATTTTCTACAACATGCATGGACATCTCGTATGAACCCACATACATAATGATACTCTTTCCACAAACCCTTGTCAGGATAGCATTGGAATAGTTCTCTAAATGACCATATGGCATAAGATCACAGGGCGAATTAGCTGAGAAGTTTTTCGAACACTTTTCCTTCAACATAGAAAATGAAATCATGATAGCTACCTTGTGTCACACTATGCAAGAAGAATGTGAAAATTTCACCACTTTCTTTCAGAGATGGAGAAGTTTAGCTAGTCGATGTCTAGCTGAGATACCAGAAAAACAAAAAGTCACGATATTCCTTGAAAATCTTCATCTGAAATTAAGAAGTGACTTAAGAGTACATTGATGTAATTCATCCCTAGAATTGGTGCAAAAAGACCTTATTGAAAAAAGAGACATTAAGATACCAGGCATGAACCCAGTTGTTTAACACCAAAATGCTCCCAATGATAGAAACAAATTTTGGTCTAGGAACAAGAATGTAACAAATGACGGAATTGTTGATGCTAAGACCCTACAACTGGGACCTTTCATCACACTTAGAGGTTACAACTCTAATCAGGACATGACTAATAATCCAAATCAAACAACCAACTTTTTTCCAAAATTTGCAACAACAATGACCACAGAGGAGATTTCCTAAAATGTGAATTTACCCCTTTGGGGGAACCAATCAAGACAGTTTTCAAAGAGGTGATTAAACATAATCTCCTAAAACCTCTGGAACCAAAACAGTATGATCCTGGATAGTTTAAACCCTCATGGTGGGATGATAATGCCTATTCTGAGTATCATCAAACAAAGAGACACAACCTACAACAATGCCAACAACTGAAAAACATCATACAATATTTTGTTAAAGACGGAACCATTGAAGTCAATGGGTAGAAACATACCAATAACAGTGATCACAAGGTCTTCACAGATCCATTACATGACCATGGGAATGGAAAGGCCTCCATTTCAGGAACTAAGAATAATACCTCGGCCAATTATAACAGTGCTAAGTATGATTATAAACCAGATACCATCATCAATCATATCCGAGCTGCTGATGAAAATATCAATACCATTACCATAAAGAAGCATCTTGAAAGTGCGGTCAATACACATAGAACCAAGATAACCCTTCGAGGTCCTTCTTAAGAGCCACCAGCACAACCTTGTAAGCCTAAGTATAATTTGCTTGACCAGTTGGGCAAGACCCCAACACATATATCCATCTTGGAACTACTGACTATATCTCTAGATCATCGAGCCATTCTTGACAAAGCCTTGAAGAGGACTACTATCCCTACCAATATAGATGTCAATCATTTCAAAGAAATGGTAGGATACTTAACCAATTCCCATCATGCCACATTCTCTCAATAGGATTATTCAACTGAGAAGACCCATCATAACATTCCATTACACCTTGAATTTCTAGTCCATTAAACCAAAGTCAAATGAGTCTTGGTAGATGGAGGAGTAGGGTTGAACCTTTGTACCTTGAAATTGGTTAAGGCATTAGGATTCTCATAAGCATGCATGGAAACCACTAAGAGTATAGTCATTAAGGCATATGACGATGAGGAAAGATCATCTAAAGGAGTTGTTACACTCCCTATCAAGATTGGCCCTGCTGTTATGGACACTAGCTTCTATTTCTTGTATCTCACCCTTACCTATAACCTTTTGTTGGGTAGACCTTGGATACATGCAATGAAATCCATACCTTCCACATATCACTAATGTCTTAAATTCTTGTATAATGGCATCAAAGTCACCATCGATGGTGATCCAGATCCTTTTCAATACTACACAAGCCTACGTGAAATACCACAACGATAGGTTCCAGTCAATCAAGAGGCTTCATCCTCCACCTTATCCCTATACGTTGATCCATCAACTCTTACCGAGTTCATTGCATCACAACCACCATCATCCACTCCTAAGGTTGAGATCCAAGACAAGGGTTGTGGAGAATATCACATGAAAGCATCTTATTGTGTCAATCAAATGGTTCCACCTAAGTCATATGGTTTGCCCACAATAGATAGGAAACAGTTAGTTATCACATTCCATGTCCCTCCTAAAATGATATTGACAAAATGGGGAGAGTTAAGTCAAGAGTCCGTAGACCAAGAAGATGTCACCTCCTGGTTGTATACTAAAGACAATAAAAACCCTCCACCATATATATAGATATCTAAGGATCAATATGGAAAAGGCTTCAAAATCATGCAAAGCAAAGGATATGACGGGCATAGTGGTTTAGGGTTACATCAAAATGGAAGGACTGAACCAATCATTGTCTCACCATGACCAAAAGGAATAGGCCTAGGATTAGAATTGGTTTTCCTAGTACTCCATTATCATTACGAGAGGACGTAAGTGCTTCTGAAGACATCAAGATATCTCATGAAACACTTGACCAAGTTTATGATGACTCCCCTGACTCAAGCAACTACAAATTGGATTCCCTTTCCTCTACCGGCATGATGGACCTAGATAAGTTATTTGGCGAACTTGATAGAATGCTACAACCCTTACCAAAACCATCTAGCCCCCGTCCTAAAAATTCCTTTTCTAAAGAAGAATGGCTTAAAATTTATTATTGGGAAACCCTTGATCATGAATCTTGGGCACCTAATGAACCATCTTCTAATGACCTAGCCATTACAGTGGTCCCACTCCAAAGTAAACCTGTCCATAAGAAAAAGAACAAAAAGGAGTTAGACCAAAACTTTTGTGACCATGTTAACCACTCTATATTCACCTTGTCAGCCTCCACATTTGATAAGTCCAATGATGACATGCCCCTCGTATATCCCCAACTTATCGATTGGGATCAACAAGGTACACCCATCTTAGACATATTCGAGAATGATGAAGCGATAGCTGAGTTCATGGGACTTCGAGAAGGCATACCTAGAGGGGATCATAAAGTTGGCTTTACCATAGACTTGGATGATAAGGCATATTTTGGGGAGTTTGTTCACACCTCCAGTCACAAAAATGAAAATAAAAAGAAAAACAATGAAATTGATGAAAATGACAAGTCCCTAGGTGAAAATCGAAAGGCGCCTTTGGATGAAGAAATAGTAAAAGTAAAGGATGTATCTAAGGGAAAAAACCTCTCTGAGGCACCCAAGGATGGAGGTTTGAATATTCTCCTAGTTGCTCAGGAAATATCACCAATGTTAGTAGAAGATTCTATCGAGATCACCATAAACATAGAAGAAAACCCTCGGGTAATATATTTTCCAGCAAATTGACAAAGACAGAGCAACCAGAGTTTAGAGACTTCTTTGCAAAAAGATAGATAAATTTTGCATGGTCATATGCTGACATGCCTAGGCTAGATCTAGACCTTATATTGCACTATCTACCATTACAGCCAGGTATTAAGCCAGTTAAGCAGAAGTTAAGGAAAATGCATGCACAAATTTCTCTACTAGTCAAAGCTGAACTTAAGAAGCTATTGGATGTTGGATTCATTAGAACTATAGACTATGTAGAATGGATATCAAATCTTGTGCCAGTAACCAAACCATCTGGGGGCATCTGCATTTGTACATATTTCAGAGATATAAACAAGGCATCTCCTAAGGATGACTTCCCTTTGCCAAACATTGACATGATAGTGGACCTTATAGCAAGATAGGATATGATATCCCTCATGGATGGTTTCTCTGGGTATAATCAAATCAAAATTGCAGCTGAAGACCAACACAAGACAATTTTCACATGTCCCTGGGGAACATACTTCTGGAATGTTATGGCTTTTGGGCTGAAAAATGCTTGAGCTACATATCAACATGTAATGACGACTATTTTCCATGACCTTGTACATACTCTCATGGAAGACTATGTCAATGACATAATAGCCAAATCATCGACAAGAGCAGATCATTTGAAAGTCTTAGACAAGATATTCCAGAGACTAGAAAATTACAAAGTCAAACTAAATCCAAAAAAATATGTCTTTGGCGTTAAATCAGGAAAACTTCTAAGATACATCATTTCTAGAAGAGGCATTGAAGTGGACCCTGCAAAAGTAAAAGCTATAGTGGATATGCCTCCACTAGCCAACATCGATCAACTAAGAACACTACAAGGGAGATTACAATCTATCAAACACTTCATAGTATAATGAATAGACAAAATACATCCATTCCAACATTTGCTCAAGAAGGGAGTACCGTTTGTATGGAAACCGAAATTCCATGAAGCTTTCCAAAAGATCAAGGATTATTTGCTTGCACCACCTGTGTTAATTCTGCCTATACATGAAAGACCTTTGATACTTTACATTTCAGCTACTTAGTCAGCATTAGGATCCCTACTCGCACAAAATGATGATCAAGGTCATGAAAGGGTAGTGTACTACATCAGTATACTTTGGTGGGATATGAACTAAACTACAGTAACATAAAATGTTTCTGCCTTGCGGTAGTCTTTGCTACTCAAAAACTTAGGCACTATATGCTAAACCGCCAAACTGTGATGGTCACAAAGATAGATCCTCTGAAATATCTCCTAAGTAAAGCGACATTAACAGGTCGATTGGCTAAATGGGTGATGATACTTAGTGAATATGACATCCAGTATGTGGAAAGGAAAGCTATAAAAGGGAAAGTAATTATAGATCAATTAGCAGATGCACCAATTGAGGTAGACCATCCTTTAGTGGCATATTTTCCTGATGAGTTTATCTTCAAAGTTGACATTAGAACCACATGGAATTTATACTTTGATGGGTCATATACTAATTGTGGTTTAGGAGCAGGCATACTATTGGTTACACTTCAAGGTGATACTATTTCTAAATCATTCAAGATTTCTTTCCCTTGCACCAACAATATAGCAGAATATGAAGCCTTAGTGATAGGACTAAGAATGTTAGCCCAATGGAAGATCAATATTTTACATGTTTATGGAGATTCTAAACTAGTAGTGCAAAAAGTCAATGATGAATATGAAACTAAAGATGAGGAACTTGTTCCCTACAAGCGGATGGCCAACAATTACAAGCATTACTTTGATGACATCACCTTTCAAAAAATACCCCGCATTCAGAATAGGCCAACAGATGCTATGGCAACCGTGGGTTCCTTATTGAATATTCCTAGCAACATGCCTAAATTCGAGTTTTTGGTTGAAAATTTTTTTCTCCCTGCCTATGATGCCCTTGATTCTATGATGGTGTGTACGATTGTTGGTCCTACTTCCCCTTGGTACAAGGACATATACGACTATCTAAATTCCCAAATCCTACCTTTAGACCTGTCAAACAACCAACGTAGAACCTTTATCCGCAGGTCTACCAAATACACCATCATCAGAGATACCCTATATAGATGTACCTTAGATAACACCTTGATGAGATGTCTCGATGTTGAAGAAGCACAAGCAACCTTACGTGTGGTACATGAAGGTATTTGTGGATCCCATTATAGTGGTCCTACCTTAGCCCACAAGATTATGAGATTAGGTTATTATTGGCCTATTATGGAAAAGGACTCATATATCTTTGTTAAGAAATGTCGACAATGTGAGATACAACGAGATTTGATACATGCGCCAGCATAGGAGCTCCATCTGATTACTTCACCATGGCCCTTTTCCCAATGGGGACTTGACCTCATAGGTAAGATACACCCTCCATCATCCAATGGCCATAAATTCATCATAACTGCCACTGAATACTTCACCAAGTGGATTGAAGCTATTCCTATGACCTATATTATTAGCATGCAAATTTCCAAGTTTATCCTAAACTACATAATCTGTCGGTATGGTGTACCTCAATCTATCATCACAGACAATGGTCATCCATTCAAAAACCAAGAATTCCACCATCTATGTGAAGAATTCCACATCCAAAACCTTTTTTCCACCCCATATTACCCACAAGGTAATGGCCAAGCAAAGGAATCTAATAAAACTATCATCAAAATCCTTAAAAAGACTGTCAATGACGGTCCTGACATAATCTACAACTTAATCCTGCCTTATGGGCCTATTACACAAGCATCCGAACTCCCACTAGCGCCACTCCATATTCCTTGGTATTTGGTTCTTAAGCTATCTTACCTATTGAGGTTGAAATTCCTTCCCTAAGGGTATCCTTGAAAGGTCATATTAATGATGAAGAATATCGTGTATCTAGATTACATGACTTATAATTCTTAGATTAACGAAGACAAAAGGCATTAGATCATCTTCAAGCATATCAGAACCATCTTCGTTGCAACTCTAATAGGAAAGTTCTAAATCGACACTTGGACATTGGTGACTTGGTCTCAACAAAGAACCCAAAGAATCAAGATGAACGAGAAAAACCAAGAAAGTTTAAACCAAACTGGTTAAGGGCTTATATTGTTACAGAAGCTTTTGGATCAGGAGCGTATCAAATCTCTACCCCTAAAGGAGAACCACTTTTATCACCGATCAACAACCTTCATCTGAAGAGATTCTATGCATAGCTTCTAAGAACCATGTCTTAATCTTAAAAATGCAAAAAAAGTAGAAAAACAAAAAATATGTTACGTTGATGAAAACCTGGCAAACAGGCATCTTTGTAACACCAAAAAAATTGAAAAATCAATAAAATAGTAAAGAGAAATAATCCGTCCAATAGTGAAAACCACTTCAGTGGCGCTTTGGATAAGTACCATGGTGAAAACTTGACAAACAGGCACCATGTGTAGTCGACTTTGCTCCTTCGTCTACCATCATTCCAATCAGACTTTTCACCATCACCCATAATAAATGGTTGTTTGATCCATTACTTGGAACAATTGACATCAAGTCCACTCTATCTCCCCATTCCATCTTATAGGTCTTATTCCCAACTAGGGGAAAATCCTCAATCTGCGTCATTTTGGACCTTGTACATATCATCCCACCATCATAAAATGTCTTGAAAAAAATCCAAAAACATCATAAAATGTCCTGAAAAAAATCCAAAAACTCCAAAAAGACAAAAAACGAGTCGGAGTCAGTTGTGTCGGAGTCAGTTGTGTCAAGTCAGTCGTAGATATAGTCAAACTACGTTGCCTTTGTGACTGGACGTAGGAAAGGCCATTGGTCGATGTGCCCCCGAGGCATTAGGTTTTTCATGCATCACACACATCAAATCATGATTCGTTCTTTATATATGTCAAAGTCATTGGTCATGTCGAACTACAAGGTCTCTGCATGTATAATGTAGGCAAGGCCATCAATCGATGAATCCTAGAGGCCGCATAGGCCAGTCCATTAGGGTTTATCACACTCATTATCACACACGTCATCTAAACATCAATTTAGGTTCATATGTGTCAAACATTCATGTCAATCAAATTCAAGTCGAACTACGAGGTCTCTGCTTGTACAATGTAGGCAAGGCCATCAATTGATGAGTCCCCGAGACCGCACTAGGTCAGTCCTTTAGGGTACATTGTATCATATAATGTCACACATACAACAGTCAAGGCATCAAAACAAGCCATGCATCAACAAGGAAAACATGTCAAAACTATCATCAAGTCAAAATCAAACATATTGTCAGAACAATCAATTTATGTCTTAAGCAATATATGTCTTTCTTGACAATGGAAATCATCAATCGTCATAGCCTCATGTAGCTTTTCATACAACAACATCAGGCTCAACATCTTATATGGCACATGTCTTTCTGAAACTAGGCCTTTGTCATGCCTTACACATATAGTCACAAAGTTGAAACCAGACTCAACGTCTTATACGGTTTGTGTCATCCCTCACATCAGGCTATGTGAAACATCAAACAATCACACAAGATCAAGTTTTGACAAATACTTTTATTGGCTTTTTGACTTTATATCTTATTTTGTGTTATCTTTTTATGATTTCTATTTGAGTATGGTTACTAGCTTTCTCAAGGATGTCCCCTGAAGGATTTAGAGAAGCAAGGATGTCTTAGGACTCTTTTTCTTTGACTGGTTTCTGTCAATTGTCTTTTAAAACTTTGTATTTTGAGTCATGTTACTAGTTTCCTCAAGGATGTCCTATAAAGGATTTAGAGGAGCAATGACATCTCATGACCCATCTTTTCTTTTTTTTTATGTCTGTGGTTTGTCTGGACAAAAAGACTGGGGCAATTTTTCCCTTAGTATGAGTTAAGACACTCCTTGTCTACGATTGTCTATTGTTAGCAAGTGGATGACCTTGCACACCTTGATTTTTTTCATATCCTGGTGTTTGCCTCCATTTGTGTTAGTTACTGCCCAATGATGATAAAGTGCAAAGCCTTTTGTGATTCAACAAAATATTGAAGATTGCTAATATTAACATCAATATTTATTCTTCATCATATTTATTATCACATTAACATTTCTTCTTTCTTGCATTAAGACGGAGTCCTGTGACACACAAACATATAAAGTATCCTACATATGCATTCATGTTAGAAACATCATGTAAATACCATACATTGTATATCATATATATCTTACATTCCAAAAACATAAAAATATAGGCATCTATCATATCTAGGAAATCATGGCATAATAAGCATTCAATTATCATAGGGTACATAATAATAAAATTACATGTACATAAAAAATCTAAACATATAGCATCACATGTAGAAAGCATTGTATATATAAACATCACATTATATTGCATAATCATCAAATGCATAAATAACATTTAGCATTATCATAAAGTGCATACATCCATTATCATATAGAATCAACATAACATCATAGGCTACATGAACACATCATAATGCAAAAATGATCATCCATAACATGTATATACATCATCTAGCTGCATAATCATATAGAAATAAACAACGTCATCATGTAAGACATGCAAATCATATAGACGCTGCCAAAAATGATATATATACATTGCTCACCAATAATATGTCATAGTACAATGTCAAAGTGTATCAATCTAAAAGGAGCTCACAGGCTCTATGATCAAAGTACAATATCTAAAACATAAACATGTCAGTGTGCCACTACCACTACTCCCATGAGGAGAATGTGGAGGAATCTATCGCTTTGGTACTCTATGTGTGGTGGGAGGCATGTCATATGGACTTGTCCTTGATGGTCCTACCACATCCTCTGTACTCTGTGTCCTCGTGTGACTCATGCTCTGAGACCTGCTACTATGAGCTTGTGAATACCTCAGATCCCATCTCTCTAGAGGAACCCCTTCCTCATATAAATCCCTATAATATCTCTCCCTATAACCAGTTTGTACTAACTCCCAAGAAAATGTCATGGCTAGTCCAGTGCATAAGGCTCTCAACTCCACAAGCTGCCCCTATGTCTCCTATCGACGAGCAACTGCTTGATCCTTGTCCATCTGCATAGCATCACACTCTGTAGTCAACACCTTGACCCTCTCCTCCAAGGCCTCTACTTAGGCTCGTAAATCTGTATCTCTGTCTTGGGGAGCCTCCTCGTCCTGTCAACGCCTCCCCTCCACTATCTTGTCACGGAGCTCCCTCTCCTGCTCCCCCATCACTACCTCCTCCTCCTCATCATCACCATAGCTTGATATTATGCCAAGGACATCAATATATATGTCCTCCCTCTCGGCCTACTCCTCTGCATGCTCCTCTCTTCCAACCTCAGCCTCTGCATGCTCCTCTTCTACTGCCTCCTTAGCAGCATGCTCTCCTCCAATCTATGCCTCTACACCACCACCAAGATCTAGCATAGGCACATCCTCAACCTTCACCTCAGCCTCGCAGATAGGTGATATTCCACCTACCCGACCACCTCTCCTCCCCCGCTGACCTCATCGACCACCTCTACCATCATCCTCACCTCCTCTACCACCTACCCGACCACCTCTACCTCTACATCAACCTCTGGGTCTTGTACCCCGTCTCTCTACTAGTGTCAGCTGATTTGGATCTATGTAAGGTATAGGCTGATGATTTGCCCACTAGGTATCATAGGCTACTATTGTGCTAGGATCTATTACTCCACCTCTCCATCCCCATGAAATAGGTTGTAATACCTGAATGTTTGCCTTTGTTGTCACCACAGGTATCATGGCCCCCCATAATGGAACCTCCCTAGAAGACTGAGCAAACTCTACTCGACCTCGAGGCTCATCCTGAACCTCACCAAACTATCTTAGTACACGATCTGGAAGATGCCTCTCAATAATATGCACACTAGAGACTATCCTCCCAATCAGGTACAATGTTTGCCGATAGAAATGTAAGTGTCTGTCCTCATCTGACCATCACTCACAATCCATGTAGGGTCTCCATGTGAACTGAACTAAAGTATCTAATGCATGCCTCCAAAATCTAGTATCTCCAACATGGCTCTGTGTAATGTTTCCTGCATAGCGAAAAACATAAGGGTATCTCGCCTCCCGCTCAATAGTAATAGGAGGATGGAACACAACAATGTGTTCCCATGCCCAAACCATGAGAAGAGTAGTCTCGCAGCTCATAAACTGCACATCTCTATAGGCTATATCATGAAGATGGAAATAAAGCATGGCTAATAGGTAGGGACCCCAGGCATAAACAACCTCCCTCTCAAGCATCCCAACTAAAATCTCCCCCCACCCAACAAGAAATCCATGACCTCAATGGTCAGGAAGAACTATCCCTGCAATCAATGTACATAATATACAATCAATCCTCTCATATCTATCTGCTAATACCTGCCATTTAATCTCATAGTGCTCTATCCCTAACCTCCTAATATCATCATATACATAGAATCTGGTAATCTCACTATAACCTCTCTATGTATCATACAAAACTCGCTCGCCTCTAATAGGAAATCTCAAACTCCTATAAACATCATCCAACGTGACAGTTGCCTCTGTAGTAGGCAAATCAAACGAAGAATTCTTTGAATGCCACCTCTCAAATAAGGCAGTGAACATACCTCTGTTTGCCCGAATCGTGGGCATGGTGCATACATGATGTAACCCAAGTCTCCAAAGAAGTTGTGTCTCAACACTCTGCAATTGATCTCTAAGTTCAAAAGTATCTGGCCATGACTCTTGGGTGTAGATCAGATCTAAAATAACCTACAAAAGGCATTCAAACCATGTGTCAAACAACAAATCATTGCATCTTTTCATCAGAATTTTTTTTCCAAAAGTTTGACAGAAAAATGCATCACTTCAAAAACAAATTCGGTGCACAAATCATATGCATCATTCTTAAATTCAAATGCGGTGCACTACCATATATGTGTCATACAAACAAGAATATGTGTTTCATATTGCAAATGTGTCACAAAAACTAAAAGAAAACATTATCAGGAAAATGCATGAAACTAATTGGAAATGCGGTGCATTTTAAATGCCTATCTATTACACAAATGTGATTCATTTTAAACAAATGCATTTCACCTAACTACATGTGACTATCCTAATCTCGTATGTGTTGAAAGAACTAAAATGCGGTGCATAAAATCATAAATGTGATCATTCCCTAAATGACCTAAAAATTTCCAGACATGATTTTTCATATGCATCGTTCCACAAGCAAATGCGTCACATACGAACGCATATGCGTTGAATTAAAAATGACAAATTTGCAAATTTAACTTTTGATGCCTAAAACTACGTGCAAAACAAAATTTCAAGAGTTTGTTCAAAGGTACTTACCGAGGGTCCCACGTTAGTAGGTCATCTAAAGGTCTAGATCTGATAACCATGATGATCTGTGTATGGAATGAGAGACATCTTCGCCAGGTGCTTAGAGAAAATTTCTCAGTTCTTCAAATCTATAGGGTGCAAATGATTTGAATTTCACCCTAATTTCTATTTATACCTAGTGTGAAAAGTGGCATTTTTGCTGACCTTGTCTATTGGCCGCATAAATTTCCATCTTCAATGAACCCATACACATCCCTAACACCTCCAAATTCAATTTCGTCAACTCCATAGCATTTATGGCCATCAAATTGACTTATCGGGACTATTTCCTGATTTTTTGAAAATTTTCAAAAATTCGTCAATTTTCCCGAGGGGGCATACCCTAACCTATTTCATATCGGGGCATGACTAGGGCATGTTTTTAACAATTTTATTTGACACAAAAGCCAAAATGACATTGTATCAAAGAAAGGAAAATTGTAGACACTAAAAATTTGTCTAGGCATGCAAGTACCACTTTCGACATAATTTTCTAATGTCCATGGTCATGATTAAATAATGTTAATTATTTAATTATTTCCTATGCATCTTTCTTCTATTAATTAAATAACATTTAATTATTTAATTAATTCATTATGACCCTTGTTCAACTTTGATTAATTAAATAAATCTTATTTATTTAATTACATCATTAGATAATTAGTTCCCTTTCTGAATTAAATAACTTATTATTTAATTTACCTTTTATCATATTTTGACTATAATTAAATATTCTTTTTGAATTATTTAATTATTCAATTAACCTTTTTGATAGTCAATTAAATAAATCATTATTTATTTAATTAAATCTTTTCAATTTTGAATGTTGAATTAAATAAATATTTAATTCAATAGTTATTTTTGTCACATTCTTCTATCGCCTACTTAACTAATTATTCACTCACCATCTGACTCGAGATCTATTTAAATCCATCAGTTATCTCCTGATTTGATATTTGATCATCTCTGCGAAGAGACTCTCTATCATAACCAGTCAGTTATCTAGTTAAGACTTATGTGCATGCACATATTTATTAATTAAATATGTTTATTTGATTAATTAATTCATGTGTGTATTCAAATAGATCATTGTTGAGTTCTAACTTTATCCTTTTCATTCAAAGTCTAATTCTTCTATTTTCCAAGACTTTCAACTAAAGATTAAATCATTTATTTAATCTTAATGTCTATTCTTAAATATTTTCGAACAGCCTTAACACTAGATTAAATTATTATTTAATTTAATCTTTATCCTGCAGAATTTCCTAACTCACATTCTAACTGACACAAATCTCACATCACATGACATTCATCAATCTCGGTCGTTGATCTCCCTTTTGAATTCGAGTCGATCATTTGAAAACCAACTTTCTATAAATTGGCTGACCTTTGTCATTATTCCTCCTCCCAAAATTGATATACTTTGGAAGAGACTTGTTAATCTTCAATGTTTTGCTATTATCACATATACACATGAAGGCTATACTTGCACATGAAAATTTGAGGGCAAATATACTACAGAAGGAAAAATGGAGAAGGACAATCAAGATAATTCGAAGGAGTGGATAGATATTTGGTGAGACTGTTTCAGGTTTTGCTTTAGTTTATTCTTTTGTTCTTTCTTGTTTAATTTAGATTAATGCATTTTTATTAGATTTAACCAATCTTGCTTGCAACACTTTTTATCTATGTTACAGGTAAATCAAGCTCCTTCGTCAAGAACTCTTCCCATTTTGTAGAATTCATCAAAGAGAAGAAACTAGATGAAAATGATATTCTTGTCAGTTTTGATGTGATCCCCCTCTTCACTAAAGTTCCCTTACGTGACTTAATTGAGCTTATCAAGAAAAATCCTAGCTATGAAACAACTTCCTTAGTTGAGTTATGTCTTTGTTCTACGTTTTTCTCTTTCCAAGGTGTAATTTATGAACAAGTGGATGGTGTTGCTATGGGTTCCCCTCTTTCCCCCATTGTGGCCAACCTTTATATGGAGCACTTTGAAGATGTCACCCTCCATTCATTCCCCCTCAAACCCAAGTGGTGAAAACTATATGTCGATGACACCAATATATGTTGGTCTCATGTTCAGGAGAAGCTAGAATAATTTCATTCACACTTAAAAAACATTTCTCTTTGCATCTCTTTCACCAAGGAAGTTGAATCTGACAACCAACTTCCTTTCCTTAACATTCTTCTCATCAAAAAAGTTGATGGTTCTTTAACCCACTCTATCTTTCGTAAATACCCATACTGACCTTTACCATCACTCTTCCTCCCACCATCACCCGAGCCAAAAAGCGGGTGTCCTCAAAACCCTAGACTATAGAGATTTTGTAATCTATGATAATGAGCATATTGGTAAAGAATTAGCCCATCTCATCTAGGTCTTCTCATTAAATGGTTACAAAAATAAGCATATCAACAGGGCTTTCAACCTTGCAAAATCTAGGCTCACCCTCAAGCCTAGCACCCCTAGCTCTCCTTCCCTTCCTCTAGCCACCCTTCCCTATGTGGAAGGTATCTCCAACAAAATTTCCAAGATCCTCCTCAAAAAGGGCATCAATTGCACTTTCAAACCCTTCTTCACAGTAAAAAGTTGCATCCCCTCTCCTAAAGACCCCCAAGACCATTTCCTCAAATTCGGTGTCTATAAAGTGGTGTGTTCATGTGGTATTCCTTATATAGGGGAACGGGTCATGCCATCAACACAAGAATCAAAGAGCATTGTGCAGACATAATACATGATCGGATCTCCAAATTTTCTCTCACTGAGCACTCCTCGAAGACTAAACATCACATTGCCTTAGAAAACACTTCCATTTTGTTCAAAGAAGACAATTTCTTTAAGAGGAATCTTAAAGAGGCCATTGAAATCCATAATCATCCCATCAACCTAAACCGTGATGGGGATTGGTCTTTAAGCTTCTCATGGAAACCCCTCCTTAATAGCCTCTAGGTTCTCCCCTCCTTCCTCGCTCTTCCCCCTTAGTTCCATCCTCGTTGTCCCTCAACCCATGTTCCCTCTCTTGCCCCTTTTGTTCCCTCCTCTCTCCATCTACTCTTCTTTTTCACTGTGTTCTTTGTGTATCCTTTTCTTTATTCACCTCTTTAATTTCAATACTTTTTTGTCCCTTTTCATTTATTTTTAATTCTCAATGCTTTGTTTTCCTCTTCTATTCTTCTTCTTTTGTGTTCTTTTCTTCTTCTTTATTCTTTATTTTCGTCTTTGTCTCATTTTATTTTGAGTTTTTAATATTTTTCTTCCTTTTTGATCGTTCTTTGATCTCCTAGTTTATTCATTTATTTATTTTTCTCTTTTAGTTTTGGTTTCTTTCTCCTCTTTCATTATTTCCTTGGTGCTTATTCGATTCTCTTTTCTCTTCTCTTTTTAGCTCCTATTTTTCCTGTTTCTTTTTATCTTTTCGTTTCCTTCTTGATTTTTATTTGTGTTTAGTTCCTTGGTTTTACTTCTTTATTTTATTTATTATTTTGTTGTTTCTCTGTTGTTTGATCCTTTTCTCTCTTTCCTTTTCAATTTATGTTTATTTTAGTTTATTGTTTCCTCTTATAGTTATGCTTGCTATTTTATTCTTGTTCTTTATTATTTTGTTATGTTATATTTTGCATTCTTTTATTTTCTTACTTTATCTATTTTCTATCTTCTTTTTTTGTGTTCCCTCATTTTTTGTCTTTGTTTCAATCTTATTGATAATCTTTTGGCTTTCTTATCTTTATTTGATCTTTCCTTTGATCTTCTATTTTATTTTTTGGGTTGTTTCACTCGTTTAAGTTTGTTTCGTCCTCTTCTTTCCATTTCCTCGTTGCTTCTTGGTTTCTCTTTTCTCTCTCTCTATTTATCTTTTGTTTCAAAGTACCTTTCTTCCCTTTCTTGGCATTTTATTTTTGTGGTTTAAAATTCTTTGGTTTTCATTTTTTGTTTCATTGTTCTTGTTCTATATTATTTGGTTCCTCTTTAAGTTTTCTTTTGGATTTCTTTCTTTTTCTATTTGTTTCATTGTGGTTTTTAATCTTTAGGTTTATTTTCCTCATTTCTTGTGTCTTTATTTTGATGGATTTGTATTATTCTTTTCTTTTATATGTTGCATTTCTTTTTCCCTCCTTTTGCTTGGTTTTTTCATCTTTGACTTTCCCTCTCCCCTCTCCTTTCCTTAATGTTTGAATTTCCCCCAATTTTGGGTGGTGTCCCTCCCATCCCTCTCCTATTTCTTCCCAAGTCTACTATCTTATTTTCACTTCTCTTTCTATCTACTTATCATCCTGATGATGGATCATGGAGTATGATCCAAAATGTTGATGTAAAAACTTGCACACAGTTATTCCAGAAATCTTTCTCACATCTATCATGGACTGTGGAAACAAAATTTTATCTATTTCTTTGTTTTGAATCATGCCAAGGGTACCCGTGTTGAGCCTTATATTCATGAGATAGGGCTAAATAATATAGAATAGAATAAATTAAGAGCTTGTAGAGCGCTCCAAACAAAATAACAATTCCTCTAAGATCCTTAACCTATGTGAGATACCCCTTTCACATCTTACTATTAAAAATAAGAGAAACATATAATGGTGGAATTACCTGATAATTCAATGAGATAACCCTCCTCTCAAAATGAAATTCTCGATGGCACACCTGGTAGCTGATCAATGTTGGAATAGCTTCTCATATATTCTATATTTGAAATGAATTCCGCTTCATATAAGACATCATTGGGAGGTCTCCTTTGCAACCATCCTCCAAGAAAAAGATGCTTCCCCCAGGATAATACCCAATGACAATTCTAAACCTTGGAAGGTTGAGCAGCTACCAGAACCATCACATGTGATAGCCCCTAAATTTTGATCTTGATTGACATATGAATTTATTTATCATACTTTTATTTATTACTTCCATTGTCATTTTATTTTATTATATTATTTATTATCCTCCATAATCATTTATATATATATATATATATTTCAATTATAAAAAATACCTTTTTAAGTACAAAAATCTTTATTTGATATAATAATTAGTCAAAGCATGAATCAACCTTATTTAAATCAAATAGGCTAAACATTGTTGACGCAAAATTTTGTAGGGGGCATCAATCTTATGGGAAACTTAGCTACTGGGGGACATAGTGCGCTTAACTAAGTGACCTCTGGATTTTATCGAAGTCGGCTCTTCATTTTTAGTGGGGGAGGTAAAGGGTTAGAAATACAACAGGAAATATTAAAATCTAGACTAAAGGCGATGCGCCAAAATCATGAATGAAACCACTTGGGCACAGTGTCGAAAGCAAAGGCTTGAACAATAAACTGTTGTCTATCAAATAGATTATCCAGAAGCACATCAAACATAAGAATACCCTTTAATTGCATAGCATAATCCAATACAATTTCAGCCAACACAGAAGAGTCAAACATGATTTGTATTTATTAAGTTGTAGAAGATTACAAAAGCTGAAGAACAGGCATTCATATGCTATAGGAAAATAAAAGCACAGTCTAAAAATCTTATCAAATGCATGAAAAACAGAAAAGGCCGAATTGATTGGCATAGTCTACAACTTCAAGTTCAATAAAAATATTACAAAGGATATTCCCAGTGCTCAAGAAGTTTTTTTCTATCCAACAAAAACCTAATAAAAGAGAAGAAGATTTGCTTAAATAAGCCAACCCACCACCTGAAAGCCACATTGAGAAAGATTCCCTAGAAAAACATCGACATTCCAAATCTCCTTGAGTCAGCACCGAATAGGAAGATCACCCAATAGCATGCCAACAAATCCATCCTTAGAGAAAAGAAGGCCATGCAGCAGTAGAAAAGGACACGCGACATCGAAGAAGAAAACGCGGTAGCAAAGGAGAACAAATGGCACAGGTGGCAACTCCCAGATAACCAGCGCTCAAGAAGATGCCATGCATCGAGCACACAGAGCCTAGCAAAAGAATGAGGGATGCCCCAATGAAAAGCTCTGAGAGGAAGCCACATGAGTGATGCTAAGTGAAAATAACTGCATAGTGGGCCCAGCTCAGGAAATGGCCACAGAAAGCCATGCATCATACACACGGAACTCGACAGAGGGAAAGCGATACGAAGCAGTAGGAATCTCCGTTAGGAGGCCACATGGCAAATGTTGAAAAGTTGTGAGTGATAAAAGACAAGGCAAAGTTACGAAGGAAAGATAACCACAAAGGCTAACGGTTTGTGAAATAAAGTTCACAGTTTGGCGACTCACAGAGACATTTTTCCTAAGGAATGAAGAACGCCATAAACCTTGGTTCAGCATCCCATTATCACTCACAGCTGAGAGAGGGCAGCTTGTAGGTCATTCCAGACTTCGTTTGATAGCACCAAGAGGGCTCATAGATTTTTGTGAACCAATTTGAGATCGGTGATTACCTTAAAAGGAAATCTGCCAGAAACCTTCGCCTCCAATTCAAGCTAGAAAAATAGTTGCACTAGCTGATGCACGATACCTTCAATATTTTTGGCGATTGGAGACTGATCAAAAGATTGGAAAATAGAGAGGTCCTTCTTCTTCTCCTTGATCCTTGCAATTATGTGCTTGACACCTACTACCACTTGATCTGTGATGAAGGGTGATGGGAGGCCTCGCTGAGTGAAGCGAGAAAATTTCATCTGCATGTCATTGGTAATTTGATTCAATCTAGCTCTACACTCCGCTACATGTTAGATGGCCTCGTGCATGGAAATGAGAATATTTGCGCCCATAGTCGCCACTGTCTGATCCTCAATACCTACGCTGCTCAGAGCCTCATCGAAAGTTGTATATAGCTTTCCCAACAAAAGCCTGGCCTTCAAAACTTTATCGGAAGTCATCTCCTACACCTGCTGCATTGTTTCACTAACTATTCCGCATAGGCTGGTTGCTTGCACCATAAACTTTAGGGTGGGCTGCAAAGTAAGGCATAATGCCTTGACCTTATCCCAGTATGATGCGTATAAATCCTTCAAAATTTCCAATGAGCTCATTTGTGGTATAGGAGGTTGGGTTCTCAAAAGATCTAACTCCGCAACTCTGCTACTCAGGTCTACCCTCAGCTCTGATAAGCTTCCATCCAAAATGGACAGTTTACTCCTTAGAGTGGAAATTTCCTTCTCTTTCTCTTCCAAGGCCAATTCAGCATGTTTCCTCTTTTTAATTTCTGACTCTAGAGAGGAATTCATCCCATTTACTTCGTCATTTATGCTCTATTGGAGCTGCTTCATATCGTCATCTCTCTGCTTCAAATCGGCATTTAGAGTTTCCTCGTTTGCTCGGTATTGCTCAATTTAATTTTGCAGGGCCGAAACGACATTCGTGCCCAAAGCCTGAAGCTCACTCACTTTTCCCTCCAAGGAATTCTTCTCGGCCAGTAGGCGATTAATTTTGTTTTCCTAGGCCCTATACTTTTTTTCCCAAGTATCAACCTTTCCTTTCAGCTCTTTCAATTTCCCCTCCTTTTTCTTTGCTTGACGATTGAGCTTGAGGAAGTTGGTGGTCACTACCCTCTGAGTTTCCTCCATTAGCTCGACTTTATCCTATGGATGAGCCCGATGCAAGTCCAGCCCAATGGCATTGACAGAATAATCACTCAATAGCATTTCTCCAACCGATTTGATCACATTGAGGGTGATCTTTGCAAACATCAGTGAATTATGACTCTCATGGAATACCATTTGCAAAAGAGGCTCTGCCTGTCTGCTCGCATCCTTTTCTCTTTTTTTTGAATTTGGCTTGCCCAGGCGCTTTTATTTGCATCCACCTACAAAAAATATTCCTGGGAAGAAATACCCAGTCCACCAGCAAAAGGAAACTCCCGAGGGACTGCTAGTGGGAAGGAAAGCATGCTCAGCACATCGATGGACTTGCTAGGCCTCGTAATAACTACCGAGGAGAAGGGTGGAATAAACTAGCCAATCGGAGATGACGGTAGCAAGGTATGAGGAAAGGTCGGGGAAGTACCAACTGAAAGGCCGGGCCTCGGGGATGAAAACCATTTTCTCATAAGGTCAAGACTGACATCCAATTGTGTTCTAGGGGTGGAATGAAAAGCAGGGGATGGAAATGGAAATCGAGAGGGAAAATATTTGACTGCCCAAGATATCTAGTGATGGGAATAGCTGGTGTAGATGAAATAGTAGGGGCAAATGAGGAAGAGACCAAAGACATAGAAGAGAGAGAAGAGAGAGTAAATAATACCTGAGGTTCTTGAAGAACTGCAGTCGATACCACCACTTTTTCATGCTGCGACTCCTCCCCTCCAGCGAACTCTCTTGTTCGTGGCCACTTCTCCTTCGGAGAATCCTCAAGGTTTACAATAACCTTCTGCCTATGACCGAAACTCCTTGGCCTCTTCCTACCTGATCTAGAGGAGTTGGAAGGCTCTGATGTTTGTGTATTTGAAGAGTCCTCCCACTATGTGTGTTTTCCACTAACAGTCACCTCATGTGTTAGATCTTTTTTAGTGACAGGGGCATTCTGGGTTACCTCCTCTTCGAGTTCCATGGCAACACTTCCTTTCTCATAGAACTTCTCAAAAACTGAAGGGTTTGGGGAGTTCTCACCATCTGAATGCTCATGCACCCAAATTTTGTCAAACTAATTATCTGACTCTACCTCCTGGAAAAGGCCGCGTGTTGTCCCTATCTCCTGCCTGTATATTCACAAATCTCTAATTCTTTCTAGCTTCCATCTAAGCCTACTCAACTGGCTACATAGGTAGAGGCTCATCTTCTGATTTTTGTTGGGATTTCCTACAATGTGGTAAAATTTCAGCCACGATGTTCGCCCCTCCTTAGTAGGCAAATATTCAAGGCCTACATAAAATTTTAAATTCCCCTCTTCAACATTTCTCCAAGGGTCCCAGAATGGCCAAGGCTGGTGTGGAATTTTTATGCCAATCTCTGACAAATTATTCTTCGGGTTGTATTGCCATGTGTCATTGATAATTACCAGCCCGAGACTACCCAACTTAGAGTACAAAACCTCCAAGTTGTTAACCTTTGAGATCTTCTTCTTTACTAGCAATACCGAACTAAACATGACCAATAGCGTCAAATAGGAATTCAAATGCCTTTGTCCCTAGTAGTCATTCTCAACATTACTCAGCTTCTACAATGCCTCTAGGGCTAGCACTCTATCGGTAATAATATGCGGGAGCCAGAAGGGCTCTCAGAAAAAACCTCACATATGGAGCGTAGTTAAATCTGTACCAAAGAACCAATCACAAAGTGGCAAGAGGCCTCTCAACCATTATTTATGTATTGGTGACAATCACATGGACATGCTACTCCCAGATCTATCCAAAGCCCGCAAAGTCGGAGCTAGGAATGAATCCGAAAATGCATAATAATTGAAAGTTTTCAACAAGATGGGAGTCCATGTCGAAACTAGCTTCCTCAAGCCACTTTCATCAAAAACAGCCAGGGCCATGAATTGCTTGAAATAATCAGGATTCTGATGCAAAATCATGTAGACTAGGAAAGAAGAATACTTGAATCTAGAACCAACCTCAAATTCCTGCAATTGTTGGAACATCCCATCAATTATAACCTTCGTGAAGTCCATATGCGAAGGCATGTTGTTCTTGCTCAACATAAAGCTAAGACTCATTTGGAATTCGAAGACCCCCTTGTCTATATCTAGCCCATAAACTAGCGCCAACATAGAATAGACAGAAGAAGACCCCAATTTTAAAGCACCCAGAGAAATTGGGAATCTGGGAGGTGTTGAAACATCTGTCGGCTGAGTAGTCTGAGTGTGATAAAACTATTGTGCCAACCAGAGCGTTCTCCAGTACTCCTGCATCCTTTGAATGTCAAAATCTTCAACATTCTTGAGTGGGGAATAGGATGCATAGCATATCTTGTAGGGCTTGGGGGCTAATAACTACCCTCAAATTAGGGCCACTTATAACTCCAGTCTGAGAATCAAAGCTTGTTGCACATGCCGCCACAATTTCTGAGCAATAATGCACCAGAGGGGCCATGTACTAGGGAAGCCCACAGTTCCATAGATGCTTGTGGAAAGGGTCTGACCATTTCCATATTTTCACATGCAGCCTCCCTCAGGCTCTTGGGATTCTGAGATAACTCAGGATCCAAAACATTATCCCAATCCTTTGATACTAGGGCTTGATTTCTAGGAGAAACCATGCCAAGTGTTTTCTAGTCCGCTTGACTGGTAAAGGGACATGATGGATTTGTTGGAATGCCTGGAGTAGAATAAGACTCTTGGCCATATATGTTTGCATAGGGCATTGTCAATCTTCGCTCATTAATATTCTTTGGGACCAGGGCCTGTGTTGAACTTCTTGCAATTTTAGCCATCTCTTTGTATCCGCAAGAAGCTTCGCAAACTTTGCAAATGACTTAGCTTCTAAAAATTCTTTCTCTCTTTGCGAATGACTTAGCTATTTTCACTTTTTGATAAATTCTTTCAATAAATGTCTTTCGTGTGCCTAACCTACTTTTTTATTTTTGTGAAAAATGGCTTAGAAAGTGTATGTGCCAGCCTTTCACATCTAGTTGCTACATGCACCACCAACTTTTTTGTGCATGTGAAGAGATCACCAACCTACCAAAATACTCCTCATATTTAAGGGACATGACTTCACATGAGGTGGCACCTAATTTTTCTTGGACAATGCACCAAGACAGCCTTGCCATATCTTTCACAAGCTCTTTTGCATTTACTAATTTTCTGATCATACTTGGGCACATCACCCAACGACTTTATCAAAAGATTTTCCTTGATTCAATCAAGCCGATAGCTCCTCATGCAGACACCTGGCCTATTTTCATTTAATTCGACAACTTGAACGAAGCAAGTTGCAACTATACCTGATCATTTACATCACTTCACACATCATGGCACTGATTATCAAGACTTGATAGCACCATTTGCCTTTGATGTAATCATAGCTTGCCTTGTCGGGTAAACCCCAACCAATCTATAAATAGGGCCCTTAGCAACCTTGCTAATCACAATTACCTTCAACATTCTTACTTAGTAGGCCCTAGTTAATCTTAGCAATTTCATCCTCTAGCTAGAGTAGAAAGCAATAATGGAGATGCCAATTAGACTAGTTTGCAAAAAGACCCAGGCTGCATTTCTAGGAAAGATTAGGTGCAGACGCCCGAAGCACATAACAGGCATAAAACCTGTTATATGTAAAGGCAATCAAATGGGTCCTAGGAAAAAATTGTGTAGAATACAAGGACCATTATAGGGTAAACACCAACATCTGCTCTCACTTTGTCACTTCGCTCTTGGACATTAGTGTTTCCAAACGCAAAATTTTGAAGCTGACCAAGCGAGTCTTCCCTCGGCATTACCTTGGAAGATTGGAGCAAGTAGTGTGAGCCACCGAATTTGATCATGTGGTCCCTTTTGTTTGCAACCTGCATCGGCTGCTGTTGCATGGAGGACCCGTGCCAACCAAGCCTTTTCTATTTGGCTTTGAGCTGGAGACCCATGAAGAACATTGCTCCAAGGTTCGTGCTAGCTACTACTTCCTGATGTGGATACATCATATTGAACCCTTCTGAAACATGCAGTGGTATGAGGATTTCGAGAGAATGGTGTTTCCTCACCTTGCACCACCATTTTTTGCTATCATTGGTCCTTCCTCTGTATGAGAATTGAGAAAAGATAATCCCAATTTTGTTTTTTTCCTTTTTGTCATCCTCCCACCCTATAGCGGATATATATGTATATTTTGATACATGGCCACTGGCCTCCACCATATATAATGTAAATGTTCCAGAAATAATATAATACACATTTTTTTCATATCTTGGCTCATTTACAATGTATCTCAATTTCTTGCAATACCGTTGTCGTTTTCAAAAAGCAATGAGAAAACCCAAAACTTAAAGCATGAAAACTAATTACATATTTACAATTTACAAACCCACTACATAAGTAGAACTAATTAAACTTTTTGAGGTGTATTCCATTAACTGGAATACCAAAGGCATTACCTTCCATGTTTTCTAACTTGAAAGAGTTAAACTGTTTGCACTGGATGATTTTAAAAGGCTCCCAAAGACTATCAAACTTTTCATGTTGGTCGGGCTTTGCCCCGCACTCGTTGAACTTGAGCTCCAAGTCCCCGCATTTTAGCTCCTGGTCAAATATCTTTTTATCAAACCACTTCTTCACCACCTGCTGGCGGTTGTTCATGACCTCGAGAGCATGCTCTCTTTTCTCTTGTACTTCTAATAACTCAAAAAACCGTACCTCCATAGCTCCATTCTGCTCGATTTCAAGAGATTTGAGCAATTGGAGAGTAGGGATTTCCATAGCAATAGGCAATAATGCCTCCTTCCCATACACCATCTCATAAGGGGATGTCTTTAATATCTACTTGGGCGTGATACAGTCTACCCATAGCACTGTTCAGAAGTTTTTATGCCACTCCCTCTGGTGTTCTGAGCCTATCATTTTGATTAACCTGATGAGGTTTTTGTTTGTCGATTCTATGAGGTCATTCCCCTGAGGGTAATAATTAGAAGAGGTTTTCAAGAAAACCCCATATTTCAATGCAAATTGGCCCATCTTAGAGCTGAGGAAAGCTTTAGCATTGTCGAAAATAATTGTTTTCAGCGGGCCAAATCTAGCTACCAATTCCTCCAGGAAGTTAACAATTTCTACTTTCGTTGTATTTTTTAATGGCACCACCTCTGCCCATCTGGTGAAGTAGTCAGTTGCTGTCAATATCCACCTGTTTTCAGCTGATGAAAAAGGGTTAATCATAACAATGAAGTCTAGACCCCATTGAGCAAAAGGGTCCTCCACTACTATGGGGCTTAGTGGCATAGAAACATTATTTCTCTTTCCAACAAAAAATTGGCATTCACTGCAAGACTTTACTAATGAAAATGAGTCATTAAATAGTGTTGGCCAGAAATAATCAGCACATATGATTTTAATTGCAGTAGTTCTTGCAGAAAAGTGTCCTCCAGCTAGGCCATTGTGATATTGATCTAATATTCTTTTAGCTTGTTCCTCATTCACACATCTTAGTAGAACACCATTAAAATTTATTTTGAAAAGTACTCCTTCTAAGAGAAAATAACTGCTATTTTGCAATTGATAGAGCCGTCTCTTGAAGGAAGGGAGATTGGTCAGATAACTTCCTGTTTGCATGAATTTTATCCTAGCCTCTAGCCAATTGCCCTTAGAGCTTTCTTCATTCAGTAACACAGGTTCTGAGACTTCGAGCTCTGTCACTGGTTCATTGTTTTTGGTGAGGTGCTCACACGGTCCTTTTCCCTTAACAGTCTTGACAAGCCTGATCTCAATATCATACTCCAAGATCTTGGTAATCTAGTTAGCTCTTTTCTTGGTGATCTCTCCTTCCATAATATCTTCCCACACACTAGGATGTACACAAACAATCACCTTATTGCATGATATTAGGTACCGGAACTTCTTAAGCCCTTTCACAATAGCAAAGGCCTGCTTTTCTATAAAATTGTACATTACCTCATACTCCTTTAAGGTGCATGAGTAGAAAGCAACAAGAGATTATTTTTTATCCTCATCATCCTTCTGCATAAGCACAGTGGCAATACTATTTCCACCACCAAAAACATACATGATAAAGTCCTTCGACAGGTCCAGGTTGATTAATACAAGGGCTAAAGAAATAACCTCTTTTATAAGTTCAAAAGCTTTTCTAGCCTCCATCGTCCACTTGAAATACTAGTCCTTTTTTAGAATCAAGGTAATCAGTCGAATGATCCCTACAAAGTCTGCAATGAATCGACTGATGAAATTGACCTTACCCAAAAAAGATTGCATTCCTTTCTTATTTACGGGTAGAGGAAGCTCCTAGATTGCATCAACTCTTTTCGGATCGATGGCAATGCCCTCCTTCGACATAACATTCCTAATAGCTTCCCCTGGGGGAATTTGAACACACATTTCTTTAGGTTTAGAGAAATCCCAAATTCTTGGCACTTTTGGAAGACAAGCTCTAAATGATCAAAGTGATCATCGGCAGATTTGGAAAACACTATCAAGTCATCCAGGTAGATAAGTATAATCTTATGTATTAAATCCCTAAAGGAAATATCCATAGCTCTTTGAAAGGTGGCTCTGACATTTGAAAGTCCAAAGGGCATCTTATCATATGCATATGTTCCCCACTTTGTGGTGAATGATATTTTGTGTCGGTCTTCCTCCTTTACACGAATCTGATTGTAGCCTGAAAAACCATCCAATATTGAAAACATTTCAGAACTAGCTACGGTTTGTAGAATTACCTCCATAAAAGGTAGGGGGTCATGATCCTTCAAGGACACCCTATTCAAGTCTCAGAAGTCTACACATAGTTGTATATCACCATTCTTCTTCCAGACTAGCACCAGGTTAGACACCCAAGTGTTATGTTTGATTGGGAACGCTATTCAGGATGCAATCAATTTATTCAACTCTTGTGACATGAGTGACTCAATCTTCCAGTTCAAATGCCTCTGTCTCTGACAAACTGGCTTCACTCCTTCCAATAGGTCAATTGTATGCTGAATAATCCTAGGATGATATCCCTTAAGATCATCATATGACCAGGATACCACGCTTGGATATTCCTCGCAGAAGTGCTTTAGCCTGTCTTTATTTTTCTGAGATACTTCCTTACCAACCTTGAGCTTTCTGTCTTCTCTGATATCTAAATTGGTGTAGTCACCTTTGTCAACTACAAGCTTCCTTTTATCTTTTCTTGCATCATCGGAATCAAAAAGACTCTCCAGAGTGACTAGGCCTCTGGGAAGCTTGTTGGATTTCAACTGGATTACTTGATCCCCATAGGCTTCGGCGATCTTTGGTTGCAATTGGTCAAAAAATTCCCCAGATGACTAGAGAAATGACGCAATATGAGCATCAATGTCAAACACTTTCCAGTCTTGATCATTGTTTAGAACAACAGGTCATACAATAACTCTCATCGCATGTTTATTTTTTAACAACTCAGAGGCTGGCTCAAACTGAGCCCCAACAATTGCCATCTGGTTAGCTTCAGAGTTCTTCTCCCTTTGTATAGCCTAAATATTAAATGCCTCAAAGCTTTCAATAAGATCCTAGACCCTATGTGGTATGATTGCATACGGACATTCTTTGTAGTAGAAATCCCTCGGATCTGGTTGACCACTCATTCTGAATCTCTGAACACTCTTATTTGCTTTGCACCTATTTGTTCTACAAGGCTCAAACCATGGACAAGGCCTTCATATTCTACTTTGTTATTCAATCATGTGAACTAGAAGTGATAAGAGCTCAAGGTATTTTCTTCGAATGAAGATGTCAAACATATTCCTGCTCCAACTCCTACTCTGCATCTTGCTCCATAAAAGTGCAAAGTCCATAACTCTGAGGATGTTTCACCTCCAGACTCTTTATTAGCTCTAGGCATAATCTATCCTTCCTCATGTATGACATAGGTTCGGAGCCCAGTTGCATGATAATTTCCAAAAGGGTCTATGTCTATAAACTCATTCAACAGAGCTTCTTCACTCTCCGTCTAGGAGCTAGTTGCTTCTTCTCCCTCCAGAAATTCAACATTGAACCTTTCTTCTCAAGTAATTGAAGTATGCGCCAATTCAAATTTGATCAGAGCCTCATCAACAACATATTCGAAATGCAAAGTTTCTAACAATAGTTTCATCTTAGCTCCATGTTTGGTTCTCAAGATTAGGTGTGACTAGTCTAGTGGTATATATCCTCCAACATTTATTGTGAACTCTCAGGACAAACATATCCTGAATAAAGGAGGGACATCAATGAGTACGGTATCCTAGTTCATAGTGATATTGGGGTAGGCAAACAATGTCATAGGCAATCCCTTGATTACCCCGATGGTATCAACTTTATTTTCATCTAGCAGCATGACTCCCTTGTTAAGAGGCTCATATTTTAGCCCCAAAGCATCAACTACTTGCTTAGGCATGACAGTGGTGCTAGCGCCAGAGTTGATGATACAATTATGCAATAACTTGTCGCCAATGATAAGCATTATAAAGAAAGGCTTAGGTTTAGGCTTACTCTCTTTTATGGATTCGATCTT
The DNA here is from genome assembly GCA_007115665.2 of Sequoiadendron giganteum. Taxonomy (NCBI): domain Eukaryota; kingdom Viridiplantae; phylum Streptophyta; class Pinopsida; order Cupressales; family Cupressaceae; genus Sequoiadendron; species Sequoiadendron giganteum. The sequence goes on from CM021108.1 coordinate 319,707,773, forward strand.
TTCTTTCAGTTGATTTGTTAGCACTTTATCTAGGTTCGTCTTGGATATATTTTCTTCACTAGGCTGACTAGGAATCTTCACATCTTCCTCTCCTCACAATGCTTTCTGTAATAGCACCTTTTTCTCTGGAACAGCCAGGATATCCCACAAAGAAACATTGGTAGAGGATTTCTTTGGTTGTTCCACCACATTGAACTGTGTTGGTGACTGATGAGTCATGATTTCTTTCTCCTTAGGCCTCACAACTGGTGTAGGCCTCGCAGCTGGTGTATCTGGTTGTTTGGCAATAGTCGGGGTGATCATAGGAGCCTTTTCCTTCAGAGGAGGTTGATTTAGAGAGTTGGGAGTAGCCGCCTTAGATTGTTTTGGAACTGACAATAGGCATGCCAATGGACTGGGCATTAACTAAGATAGACCATTAGTCGACGAAGATGTGAATTCTCTAGTGAGTCTCTGCTTTGAATGCGTGTTGTAGCCTGATTGCACTTGGGGCACTTGAGTTATAGGAATTTCATTTGAAAATGTTGACTCTTCTCCTTCCATCCATGAAAAGAGTGCTTGGTCTAGAACTATGTCTAACTCCTGCTCTATGGACATCCCTTACATTTAAGCAACGAGGACTACATTAGCCATCTGCTGAGAGGCATATGACTAGTTTTTAGGATCAGGTGAGCTACCTTAGCTACGTTGCTCTATAACCTTCTATTGCAAATTCATTCACGAATAATTTTGGGACATGTGTGCATCATTAAAATGAAAACACCATGAATTAGTGTCTTCAACTAGGTTATTTTGTCCTACCACTAACTCCTTACTTGAACTAGGATGGATGGTCTACATCGGCAAGGTCAGTGGAACAACTTGGTTATTTGACTGAGCTTGAGTATTTCCACGTGATCTATCTTGTCACTAATTTGATTGGTAAGGAGTTTTTTTGCCTTTTTAATTTTGGTAAGTCGGCTTCTAATAGCTATACTGCTGTTGCTTCATGGTAGTCAATTCATTTTTCATAGTCTGCATCTGTTCTCTCATCTCATTCATCTCGGTCATTAGGGGGTTAGGCACTGGAGCTACACTTGGCGTCATTCTTAGGTACACGTACATAGACTGGGGAGGAGTTGCAGGAGTGTTGTTTGAAGCTGCTTCAGCTTCCACAATGTTGAATTTCGAGAACAATGGCATGATGGGTCTTGCTGCCAATTTTCCAACAACAATAATGTTATTCTTCGTAGTAACAGCGAGATCGTAAGAATCGAGTAGAGTATCTCCACCAAGAGCTTGTAGCATCATGGAAATATCAGCATTAATGGACTTCAAATAGAACTTGAACGCCAAATCTAGAGGTGATCAACTACCAATAGGAACTCTCTGCCAAGTCGAACGAAACCATGCATTGAAGTCAGGCAGAGCTTCATGAGGAGCTCGCTTAATGGTGGCCAGCTGATGATATAGCGAAGACCTATTGCCAGCATTTGAAAAATACTCATAAAATAGGGTTCCAAGATCATCCCAAGTAGCAACCGTATTAGCTAGAAGAGTACTATACCAGTTCAAAGCCTTTCTTCAGAATGAGGCAGCAAGCAATCTTAAAGCTATGTTTTCATTAGAAACACTATGCACTAGACACATGTCTACCACATCTTATAAGTGCTCTGTCGGTGTCTTTGATTCATCCCCAAAAAACTTAGGGATACCTTTTAAAGCAGAAGTGGGGATTGGAGCCCATACTGCAGGAGGCACAGGCACTACTAAAGGACTACCAACATCCCAGGCTACATAATTTCTAGTGGCCATAGGTGTAGGGGATAGAGGAGAAGGGGGAGGTGAAGGACTACCTTGCCGACCTCTCAGGAGAATAAAAACTAATGGTGGTACGAGTAGGCTAGGGAATCTTGCAGTTTGTGACCTAGTTACGGGCCTATGGCTCATACACACTTATATATCAAGCGAACATGCAAATTCATGTCCCATTGGGTGTGCCAGAAAAAGAATTGTTGACGCAAAATTTTGTAGGGGGCAACAGTCTTATGGGAAACTTAGCTACTGGGGGATGTAGTGCACTTAGCTAAGTGATCATCGGATTTTATCAAAGCCAACTCTTCATTTTTAGTGGGGGAGGTAAAGGGTTAGAAAGACAATAGGAAATATTAAAATCTAGACTAAAGGTGATGCACCAAAATCATGAATGAAACCACTTGGGCACAGTGCCGAAAGCAAAGGTTCGAACGATAAACTGTTGTCTATCAAATAGATTATCCAGAAGCACTTCAAACATAAGAATACCCTTTAATTGCATAGCATAATCCAATACAACTTCGACCAACACAGAAGATTCAAACATGATCTATATTTATTAAGCTGAAGAATAGGCATTCATATGCTATAGGAAAATAAAACCACAATCTAAAAATCTTATCAAATGCATGAAAAATAGAAAAGGCCGAATTGATTGGCACAGTCTGCAACTTCAAGTTCAATAAAAATATTACAAAGGCTATTCCCAGTGCTCGAGAAGTTTTTGTCTATCCAACAACAACCTAATAAAAGAGAAGAAGAGCTGCTTAAATAAGCCAGCCCACCGCCTAAAAGCCACATTGAGAAAGATTCCCTAGAAAAACATCAATGTTCCAAATCTCCTCGAGATGGCACTGAATAGGAAGATCGCCTAGTAGCGTGCTAGAAAATCCATCCTCAGAGAAAAGGCCATGCAGTAACAGTAGAGGACACACGGCATCGAAGAAGAAAACATGGTAGCGAAGGAGAACAAATGGCACAGGCGACAACTCCTAGATAACCGACACACAAGAAAATGCCACGCATCAAGCACACGGAGCCTGGAAAAAGAATGAGGGATGCCCCAATGAAAAGCTCTAAGAGGAAGCCACGTGGGTGACGCCGAGCGAAAATAACTACATAGTGGGCCTAGCTCGGGAAACGGCTAGAGAAATCCGCACATCACACACACGGAACTCAGTAGAGGCAAAGTGATACGAAGCGGCAGGAATCTCCATTAGGAGGCCACATGGAAAATGTCAAAAAGTTGTGAGCGATAAAAGACAAGGCGAAGCTGCAAAGGAAAGATAACTGCCAAGGCTAGCGGTTCGTGAAATAAAGTTCACAAACACCAATCAACCTTACAGATAAAACTAACAGGGTGAATCACGAAGGGGCACTACATATCATTAGAATCAAACATCAAGTTCAACATTGTATTCTATCTGAATAACATGTTATAAATACATGTTTATTTTGTTAATGATTTGAGATTAAATGCAAAAATAATTCTATACATGTTTTTTTTAAATGATTTCATATAACGTATCCCTTAAATATATTCTAAAGTATTATCTCTTTTATATGTGTAGGGGCTCAACATTTAGAAACTAGAGTACAAGTTGAGCCTAATTTAGTTATTGTAGTAGAGGGGGATTAACCACACATAGTTGATGTCAAGGAGGAGGCCCGACCAATATTTGATGTTAGAGAGGGTTTTGGATCACTTCCTTGTATAGATATGTATCCTATGAACATAATTAAAGAGGTTAAGAGAAAAAATTAGTACATAAATATAGATCGTTTCCTTGATATTTGGTATAGATAAATTGAGATTTTATGTTGAACAACCTAGTGCAATTAGTGAGTTCATTGAGTATAAATTCAAAGGAAATAGTTGGGTAGCATTTTAAAAATCATGATACACTTGGTCAATCCCAACTATTATCAATTATAGTTACTCATGATGAGATAAAAGAGCCATTACAGTTTTTGGTTGTAAATTTCACAAAAAGAGGAAAATAAAAATAGAAAAATATATTATTCAAAATATTACAAAAAAATTGAGTTCCAATGGTAAAATAAACTTGATCAATTGATAAGAGAAATTCAAGAAGAGTTATGTTGACCTCTATTGTAATTGCACAAATGCCAAGAAAGTGTCAAATCTCTTTACTTTCAAGTGAAATTTTCTTAAGTAGAAAATACTTACAAGATATGTGAAAATAAGAAAGGTTTTGGATGATATTAAGATAAAATATAATTGGGCTTTGATGTGTAGGTCTCCTTGTTCTGACAAGATTGAAGATGGTCTTAGAAATTTGATATTAAATTTTTGGCAAGATCATACTCATCCTTCATCAACTAGTAGAGATGTTATCAAACATAGGATCAATCCAAATTATTAAGAATCACATACAAAATATTGGTTAGACATCACACATCATGAGACGTATGTTATTTATTTTCTAATGAAAATCCTCATCTAAAATTTGAGCAAACTACGTTTGAAATGTTAAGGCAATGGTATGTGAAACCAAATAAAGTTTTTAAAATTTGTTATTCTCACCATATTGAATTTGATCTCTATTATAATGTGTATCATAAGATCATATAAGAAAGTGATGATGTTACAAATGCACCTCCAAAAAGGGTAATTTGGTTCATAACATTTATTTTATGTGATAAATATGAAGATGGTGCAAATGATCCAATTATGTGAAGATAATAAAGGTAATGACCTAAAAAATATGATAAATTGCAATATTTACAAGTTCATAAAGTATCAAATTGAATATGAGAAAGATCCACAAGGTTAGATTACATAGAAGAGGAACTACATATTGAAGCATTGATGGGAAATTTTCATAAATTGGTATAACCATTTATACAACATGCATTTAAATTGCTAAGTGGAAAGCTAAAGAGTTTAATTTGTTGAGAGATACTTTCCCACCTAGAATAATTTTATCAATAGTTGAATTTGTATAAATATACTCTTTTACCCATCAAAAGGAGATTCAAATATAATATTGTTATTTAGAGAAGGTCGCTATAATGGTGAATGTATGTTATCACTATGCACAATTGGATTTGGATGGTGTTGATAGTACATATCTACAATGATTCATTAATAAATAATATCACTTTTATATTAGTGATGATAAAGAGTATGACACATATTTTGTAGAACATTCTTTAAAGATTTGGCAAGAAGGGGAGTGATAATTGAGAAAAAATTGTATAGTAAAATGGGTGTGCATTTTAATTCAAATCATCAAGGCCATTTTATGCACTTATAGATATCATCAACATGACAATATATTGCATATTTGAAATTTATTTGAGAGTGGGTATGGAAAGGGTGAACATGATGGTGTGGGATCTTATATAAAAATATGCTTTATGCAAACATCAAATGAATTATCATAGAGATCGTGTAAATGATTCTCATGATTTTGTTGAATGGTGTAACAAACACTTCACATGTGAAGGTGGCACATCTTCAGTGAGGAACCCACATCCAACTAGAGTATTTTGGGAGATACCATGTATCTATTGCTTGAAAATAGTTTGAATTGTTTACAATATTGTTATTACATTCTTACAATTTCAACAAAATTATAATTGTAGTTTAAAAGCTTGACATGTATAGATAAAACTTGTAGGCATGGATAGAAGAACAATTCATGGATGTAAAAGGGTAGAGAAAACAAGATTTTTTCATTGTGTTATGAGTATAGATTGAAAAACATGGACATTGTGCACTAGGGATTACTCATGTTTTTGTTATGATTGCATGTTGAGAGATAAAGAGAATTGCAAGATCCAAAAACATGAATATGTTAGTGAATAGATGGTGTAAGAAGGACCACCCACTCTCTAATTGGTTGTTCACATATACTTAGCTGCAAATTTCTAATCACAAGCAGATCATTATGCAACAATACCACATTTTACTTGAAAATTTTATTTGTCAACTAAAATTACCCACTTCACCATTACAAAGCCAAGTTTAAATTTCAATTCAATTCACAATCATTTATTTCTACTAACATTCACAAAAACTCACACATTGCATTTTCCATTTCCTGGCTTGACATTGTACATTTTGAAATTTCATTTATGTATACATTTTAAATCCACAAATTTATTACATAATATCAACTTCTTCCTTCCTTACTCTCAACCTTCTAACCCCTTGTGCTCGCCATATGGTTTCTCTAGCAGCATGTGCCTCACCCTTGCCTTCCTACACCCCAAATCTGTTTAAATTATGTTCTTTGTTGATGCAGTGTGACCTCTCTTTGTAAACAACTACTATAGTTGGTATGAGTTTTCCATAGCCCATGAAAATGTATTGCAAGTTTTTGGATTGAAAAACATACACATTTGAATCCAAAAACTTCCACTACAACAACTACTATGCTTTGTCTTTGTTTAATCTGTTATATCATTGCCCCCTTTTCTCACATTTTATTTGCATTATTATTTTACTTGTCTAAGAGGCATGGCTTCCCTTACACGTTCCAAATTTCCTTGTATTTTTGGGCATCCCTTCCTCACTTCTCCTTTCATCCTCTACTCCATGTGACCCATATGCTATTTTTTATCTTTTATGATACTTGTCTTTATTACTTAGTTTTGCAATAAATCCCTCTATCACCTATGTTCAGATTGACCCCACAATATGGCGATACTCACAAGCTCTTAATCTATCATACCAATAACCCTTCCTCTATTCCTTTATTCCTTCTCCCTAGGCCTTGTGACACTCTCATAGAGATGCTTGGTTTCTATGTGCCAACCCCTCTTCCATATCATCACATTATTATATAAGAGTTAAGTTGAGTCAACGAGCTGATCCAAGGAAAATCCAACTACAACTAGCAAAATTATCTTCAAGCCACAATGGTAAACTATTCCTGAAGTTATGAATTTGGTTTTACACCTTCCATCAATTCAAACAATATTTTTTGGTTGGTGTTGATTGCTTGTCTGTTTGTGTGGTCTTGCACCAATAGAATTTGGTGCCACTAATTTTTACTGACACATATGATGAATACAAAGAAGAAATATTCGAGGAAATTGCTTTGATTTTAATTTATTATGACCACATTTTAGGATTGATTAAAAAATATACATATCTATCATAATTCTTGTAACTTCCATTTTTTTAATATATTGATAAAAATATTTTAATTTGATTCTTAAACATTAGAATTCATTATATTTTTTACATTTCATTGTGGTGCACGATAATTTTTTACAATCATAGTAGAGGTTGGAAACATAGAAGGTGTTGGTTATTATTTATTACTTTGCACAAAAGAGAGGATGAAGTTAATAAAACCAAAGATAAACAATAGAATGTTGTTTCCTACAGGTTTATTTATAGTGCAAGGAACATATCTCAAACAAGTCAAAATTATTCATAGTAATATTTATTATATTGATTACCAACCTCACAACATGATGTATTAATATAGTCACCTAACATTTTCTACTAGTTTGTAGCTTCATCTAGTTCCACGTGCATGTGGGCATTCTAAGTGGAGACTAGATAAAGATGAAAATGAGAAAAGATTATATGTTATTGAAGATTGAACTAAACTAATGGATGTGACATGAAAAATATGGATTACAACTATCATTTCAAGTATTCACTAGACTTACACTCCATGGTAGAATATTGCCTTAGGTAGATACTAGGTGTGTTAGGTCCACTAGATCACAAGTGTCTTACATAGAGCTTTTGAATTTTAATTTATGACTTTCAAATAACTTTCATTTAATTTTATCTTAAATGGTTCTTATTTTTTTAGAATTCCTGGTATTTGTAGATTTTTTTATTTTTTATTTCATTGTCGTGAGATATTTATTTTTGCAATCATATATGTAGTGCAAAGGATTTTAAGTTATTATTTCATTCCAAGTACATATAATATCTACACTATATGATATAATATTTTATACATACTCTTTAACCTAAGTGTCTTAGGGACCCAAGTTAGAAGTTAATGGTTAGAATAAGTGTTTCAAGTGGATCTTAAAGACCTTTACTAGATAGATTGAGTGTCTTGTAGAACTTTTAAAAAATTGTTTTAGTTTATGTTTCAATAACTTGTAATTAATTTTAATTTAAATCATTTTTAGACTTTTTAGAATTTGTGATCTGTCAGTTCTACTTTTTGAACATTTAAAATTGTGGTAGGATATTTGTTATGATGTATATTCTTGAACCTAAGGAAATCTCTTTTACATTGCACATGCATAGTTTGGAGTATCTTCAATATTTTTTATAAATATTTGTATTGTTGTATACTTTTTTATTGGTATCATCTAAGAATTGTACTTTATAATTTTGGATCAAGATATTATTAATTTTATTTATATATTTTATTCAAAGTGATGTATGATACATGTATTTCAATTAATTTTACTTATAAGATTTATTCAATGTGATTTATAATTATGATGTTGTTATATACTAAATTTTGTTAGAGTAAAGGTTTTAACTTAATTATGTTGATTAAGTTACCTTTATTCCCTTCTTAAGATTTCACTTTAGTTTGCATAAAGTGACATTTAATAATTATATTAATTATTAAATGTTTTCCTATTAGGGCTTCTTTTAGGTTTTTCGTTTCTTTTAGGGTTTGCATAATCTCCTTTTTAAGGATTGATCCATTGTATATTACAGAATTCCTTTTTGTTCTGATAAGATAATTTCTCCATTTTTCAGAGCTTCAAACTCTTGTTTGTTTTCGCCATCCATTCTCTTCCTTGTGATAGGTATCCATTTGCATGCAAGTGTTCTTGGAATCTGAAGTTGGTTTTGACAACTTCTACATGGTATCAGAGCTTTCCTGCTGCATGCCTGTTCTTGTTTGAAGAATTTGGAGCTATTTGGAGCTACAAGGGTTGGATCAGGCATTCATAGTTTTGGGGTTTGCATTTTTTGATCCAAGGAATCACCTGCAATTTCAAAGCATTTTGAGTCCAAACGGACCTTGCCATTGCATCCACAGCGGTCCAAAACCCCTAAATTGACTGTTCATTCGTCCATTTTAGACAAAGTTGATTTGAGGGGCAAATTTTTTTACCCATACGACCGTCCGTCTGCGTGGTAAAAAAAAATTAATTTTTTTTTTTTTCTGCATTTTTTTTTAAAAAAAAATTTGTAATATTTTTTTATTTTTTATTGAAAAAATCAAAATAAAAAAAGAAGCCTTTCAAAGGCTTGCTTAGGCCTAAATAAGGTACCAGCATGAACCTGCGAGCCCCTTACGTACGCTTGTCAGCGTACTGTCAGCCGCCGCCGGTTTTACTGCCGACCGGTGGTACATAGGGCCGCCTTTATTTTTTTTAAGTTTTTTTTTTTAAAAAAGCAATCAATGTCCTTTTTATGATTTTTTTTTTTTAAAATCAAAGGTTGTTTTTTATAATTTTTTTTTTTTTAATGTAATAAGCCCTATTGCGCAAATGCGGTGACGACCGTTTGGCCGTCAAATTTAGACCCATATTTTTGCTGCGACGGCCGTATGACCGTCAAATTTAATGCAGCACTGGTTTTTTCCCCCTTTGGAGCTATTTTTTTCTAGAGGTCATAATTAGGGCATACGATATCGTTTTTTGGCAAACGAGATATCGTCAAAAAGCTGGTTCTGTCAACTTTCCAGTGGTGTAGGTCTCATTGCTTCATTTTTCTGTTGGTGTATTCTACAGCCAGTTGAAGTCAAAGGAGTTGCTTTCAGTCCCAAGCTCGTTACTTTTGACCAATTTCTCCATTTTTCACGATCTCAGCGGCGTTGGAACCATATTTCAGAGCTCTTCAGTTCCATCTATGCAATTTTTTCAGATTTCACTCCAGGTATATTTTATTCAATTTTTTGTGTTTTCACACTTTGGTGAATTACCTGGACATATTTGCTCTTGGGAACTTCTTGTTTGCATGGGATACTTCATTTTTTATTGTTCTTCATGTATTTCCATCTTTTTGTCCTTTGTAGGCATTTTGAGCATCATTTGTAAGCAATCTTTTATGTAAACACACTGAGATAAGTGCCACACTATTGTACATATCTTTTGGGGATTTTGCACATAAGGTTGTGCCATATTTTGTACTCGCACTATTTTATAAAGTGCCATGGGGGGTTGTGTAGTGTCTTTGTTTTTTCCATCACACCTTTGTCCGGTGAGTGTCCCTCCACAATGACAGTGGATCCATATGATTCTAGCCTTATGCATGTGTGCTTTGTTTTGCACACCACTTTTTCAGTTGCAAGTGCTTTCTTGTGCACTTTCAGATGTTGTATCTTCTCCTTCATGCACTACAGGGTGTTACACATCATTTCAATGGATCTGTCAAGCTCTCCCAGTTCAGCATTATGGGGGGGTATTATATTATTCGTGCTAATGCTTTCTTGGTTTCGCCCTGCAAGGAATCTTCCATTCTCAATTGATCAGTGTTTCTTTAGACTATTGGTACTTGTGCCATTTGTATCTTCATTCCAAGTGTTTTCCTTTGTTTACCATCTAATTCGAGTAATGTCGTTTGGGGCACTCATGCAGATTGTTGTCTTCTTGATCCTGATCATCTTATCTTTAGCGGAGGTTCTTCAGCACCATAGCAGTCATCTTTCGACAGTTGTTTGTAGCTTCTTCTGCTTCAGTGATTTTCTTCATGGCTTTCTGCATCTCTTTTTGGAGTAGAGTTTTTCTCATGTGGTTTTCTCTATTTCTCCACTTTACAGAGATTTGGTTGTATTTGGGTACCTGATCTGGCCTAGTTGTTGAGACCCATGTTTTCCTTCTTGCATTGTAGTTACCTCTAGTTGTCGAGACCCATGTTTTCCTTCTTGCATTGTAGTTACCTTTTCGTTTTTGCACATGTTTGTAGCTGCACTTTTGTTCATCTTAAGGGGGGGTGTTAGAGTAAAGGTTTTAACTTAATTATGTTGATTAAGTTACCTTTATTCCCTTCTTAAGATTTCACTTTAGTTTGCATAAAGTGACATTTAATAATTATATTAATTATTAAATGTTTTTCTATTAGGGCTTCTTTTAGGTTTTTCCTATTAGGGTTTCTTTTAGGGTTTGCATGATCTCCTTTTTAAGGATTGATCCATTATATATTACAAAATTCTTTTTTGTTCTGATAAGATAATTTCTCCATTTTTCAGAGCTTCAAACCCTTGTTTGTTTTCTCCATCCATTCTCTTCCTTGTGACAAGTATCCATTTGCATGCAGGTGTTCTTGGAGTCTGAAGTTGGTTTTGACAACTTCTACAAATTTGGTTGGTTGATATTGAATATAAATCTTTTTGTCACATGGACATATTTTTTACATATTTTTTACATATTTTTTATTGATTTCTCCTTATTTTAATTTTGCATTTCCTAGCATGCTTAGGTTTACATGATACTTGAGGTGCTTTCTTATATATCAACCTTCCTTATGTCCTACCTTGGTGTGAGTAAACCAATGTCTTGGTTTTCATCTCTATGTCTTTATAGACACATGGTTATATTTTTTTGAGGTTTTAAGATGTGTAAAAATTGCATCATCTTCCTCTCCTTTCAATTTTGAGTGAGGGTGGTCGTGGTGAATTGGAAATGCAATTGAGTTAGTATTTTACAAGTACCACCATGCTTTTAATATTATTTCATACCTTGAGTGTCAAGATTGATACATCTTTAAGTGTGTTCCTATAATTTTGAAATTTAAGTGCTTTTGTATTATTAGTTTATTGAGAAAAATATTGGAACATTAAACTTAAGGGTTTGTCCTACTTATTTTATAATATATTATATATATGATTTCTTACATCTAAATTCATTTTAGATTTGATTTATATTTTAGATTTGATCTAATCTCCATGTGTTTTTATAGTTATTATCATGTGGATGTATTTTTCTACTTCATATTCATGCTCACTTCATATGCCATCATTATTTATGATGATTATCCTCTTTTTCATCCTATAAAAGTAACTTAAACTCTTTCTTCAATGCTATCTTCCTTTGGCATTTATGGGGAATTTATTCAAGTGATATTGGATAGTGAGGATAATATTTCTACATCTCATTATAGTTTCCCCCTTACACCTATAGATTATCCTATATATGTATCTCTTGATTTATCATTCTTGATGTGCCTAAGGTTGTTTATTTCATGGATATATCTTTTTTACCTTCACATGAGTTTGTTATCCAACATGTAGCTCATGATAGTTATTCTCCTATATCTTTTGAATCTTGATCAGTTAATGATTTATTTATCAAAGAGATTAGTAATTATTATTGTTGATCCTAAATAATTCACATGATATGGTTGATGACTCTATTTCATGATGGTTTGGTTTATGATATTTTTATGCTCATAACTTTTAGAGAATTCATTATAGAAGCATTTAGTGGAAATAGAGATGAAATGCTACATGTTAGACCATTTTTATTGTCATTTTATGAGAAAATACATAATGATGGTATAAATTTATTTATGCATTTGAGATACATTATTTTTCATAGAAATTAATGATTAAAATACAAAATTTTATGCTTTATCATCTACCTTTTAGATTGCATTGCTCTTGGCCCTAGAGAACATTGTCTCGTCATTCTCATTTTTTACCTTCTAGTGTCTCTTTCTTAGGAGATCACATGCATTTATCTATGTATACACGTATATTTGGATATTTGACATGTTTTTGATGATATTTGTACAAATATTTCAAATCAATTGAGCATGAGAAAGTTGCATTACACAAAAATTTGTGTTAATGATTTGTAAAAATTTATAAAAAAGGGTTGCATTAATGAGATATTAAATAATCCTTTGTATTTAAATTTTTCCTTTAAAAAAGAGATTTATGAAACTTCATTTTAAAAATTTATGATAGTAGAGGTGGACCATTATTTCATCTAAGGTTCTTAAAAAATTAATGTTATGAGGGCAAGTTACATTGTGGATTATTTCTCTGAAGCTTGAGTGACAATGAAGCTACTTGATTTTATTTTTACCTCAAGCTTCAATAACTTCTTTTGGGGATTTCTCAAATTATTTTGTTGAATTTTTTAATTAAAATATTACACTTAGGATTAAAAAATTGACTAATTAACATGCAACACAAACAAGGGAAGTGTAAAATAATTAAGGAATATGTGTTGAGATTTAAAATACAATTGTTAGTATGATGTTTACATTACTAAATAGTGAGATTCAAATTTTATTTATCAATGGTTTACTTCCATTACCTACATAATAGGTGATTTATGGTTCTTATCATTCATTTTTTTTAATTATGTGATAGTGTATGGAAGTGTGAGTGTTCTTTGTCAAAACATTCATCTTTCAAATCATATTATTTTTAGAACTCTCATTCTCATGAGTTACCATCAAAGCCAAATTTAGAATATGGGAGAAATGAGTATATATCTAATCTCAACCATATTGATGATCATCGTGCAGATGTCAAATATAAATTTTTTAGAGAGTTCACTAGATTGAAGTAGCCTCCATGTGTCACATTCTAATAAATTTTATAAAAAAACTCTAAATGTGGGTCTCCCATTAAGTTAATGGACACATCTCAAGGACTTGTGGACAAATTATGAATTTTAATTGAAAGAATAAATTATGAAAACAAAATAGGCTCATAGGTGAAAACATAAGTATAAATTTGTCCATACAAATGTCAAATATAAATTTCCATGATATACATATATATATAAATATCCATATAGATATTAAAATATAAATGTCTATATACATATCCATAAATTTCCATAAACATAAATATAAATATCCCTACACATGTCCATACACACATGTAAAATATAAAATTCCATACACATGCCCATAAACATAAATATAAAAATGCCCATAAACATAAATCTAAATATTCATACACATATCCATACACATGTCAAATATAAATTTCCATGTACTCATGTTTGAATAAATGTCCATAGAGATATCAACAACTCCTAGTTAAGTGACCCTTAAAGTGAGAATTGTACTCTGATAGATGCATAGAGCCCTACCAAAAAAAAAATATTAGAATTTATACGTGATATATATATATATATATAAATTACAATTTGATAATTAACTCACTTTTCCACTATCATCGATTGAAGCGCGCGCACGCGTGCGCGCGCGCACGCGCGCGCGTGTGTGTGTGTGTACGCTCTGCCCTCAAACTAGGAGTATCATCTACTGGCTCAAGATACAAATGTATGTAACAATGAAATATTAGTTTCAAATATAATTTATTTATATATAACCACAAGCATATGTTCAACATTTTTTAGAATAAATTTAACTTACAAAGTTATAAAGTATATACCTATGTCAATATAGTAGGACCTTGAGTACTACCCTCTCCATCTATAATGATGTTGGTCATGGAGCCCATTTAATTTCCCCAGAAGGAAAATCTTATGAGGGCATTGTTATAATGGTTTTGTATTGTATTTTGTGTGGAGACATTGAAAGAGAGAAAAGGAAGTTGCAACAAATGTGTTGTAGGTTGTATCCCTTCATTTTTTAAATGGAATAAAGGAAGCACTAGTTATTTATTTATGGATGTAGCCCATATTTGGTAAAACACGTATATTTTTGTCTCTGTGTTTTTATATTTTATGTTTGCATTATATTTATTATATATTTCTTTGCAATCATATTCCTAGAAACTGGTATTAGATCCATACATTTAGTTGGTTGATAAACATGAATGAAGGGTTCCTAGTTCGAGTGGGATCAATGGTGGAAGAAATAAAGTTTAGGGTCAATAATTTTAATGACCAAAATTACCAACTATGGAAGATGAAAATGGAGAATTATCTATATAAAAGGATACTTCTTACCATTGGGTGCAAAAGAAAATAAGCTAACAAATATGATAGATGGAGAGTGGGATATACTTAACAAAAAGACACTAGGAACAATATGGTTGTTCTTGGTAGTTTTAGTGGCTTTTAACATATCAAAATAATGAAAACAAAGGGTCTAATGACACTAGGAACAATATGGTTGTTCTTGGTAGTTTTAGTGGCTTTTAACATATCAAAATAATGAAAACAAAGGGTCTAATGATGGCATTGGCTAAACTGTATGAAAAAACCCTCAACTTCCAACAAGTTATTTCTTATGAAACATTTATTCAATATGAAATTTTTTAGGTGGGTGTGTTGTTGATCATTTAAATGAGTTTAACATAATCACTAGTTAATTAAGTTTTGTAGGAGTAAGCATTGATGATGCAAGGTTAGGGCTCTCTTGATTTTGTGCTTATTTCTAGAAAGTTAGAATAGCTTGGTCATAGTTATGAGTAATTTTTTCTTTGGTTCAAGCACTTTAATTTTTTTTTGTGTTGGTGTTATCCTTAGCGAGGAAATGTAACAGAAAAGAAAAGGTGATACATCAGTAATTATTTGGGTATGGATAGTAGGGGAAGGCAAAGGGAGAGAGGAAATAGCCCAAGAAATTATGGGAAGTATAAGAAGGGAAAATCCAAATCCATAGGAAGGTTGGAGTGTTAGAATTGTGAGAAGAAAGGATGCCTAAAGAAATAATGTTGGTCTTGAAAGGGAAAACAGTATGGACAACACGAAAATAATAAGCAAATGTAGTAGGTGGTGTTGTAATATGCTTTAATCCTTTCATTATAAATTATTATTGATTCTTGGACCGTGTTAGACTTAGGGGATTCATTTCATGTCACACCCCATAAGAAATATTTCTAAATTATTTTCAAGTTGATTTTGGATAGGCTTATTTTTTAAGAGTTGGTATAAAATACTCTACACTATGCAAGATTTGGTTGAATATTTTAGCCACCCAAGAGCTAATAACTTCTATAAAATTGCAAGAGATATCAGCTATGAAATAATAATTATATTCTATCAAAGGATGAAAATGATAGATTAAAATAGAGTGATTCACAAATGAGAAACTCTTGGTTATATAGCCAAGGGGAGACATAGGATTAGATAATATCATGACAAGTGTCTTAATCCTATGACATGAGATAACTAATATTAAATAACCTAGGGCACAAGAATTAAATGACATAAGATAACAGAAGATCTAATTCCAACTATAACTTCTACAAAGATTCCTAGGACCTAACTTAACATCTAAATAAGACCTATTAGGTGAACTAGTTATGTAGAACACCATATTCACACACACAAACCCTCTTAAGTGAAACTTAGGCAGGAACAAACCAATAAAAATGATAAAAAGATGGGTCCCAACTACTAGGCCATGTTAGGTACCCATGTACAAATGTAATCTCTCACATCTGGAGAAAAGGAGAAAACTCAGTGAGATAAAACTCCTCCCCAAAGAGAGATAAAAATAAAATTTTATCACTATAGAATGAGAAGGATAAAACCTAATGCGAGGAAAAATTCCCCTATAAGAGAGAAGAAGATAAATCATACAACCCCCCCTCAATATAGAGTCCCCTACAAGAATAGTATATGCTCGACACTGAATGTTGAAGATGATATAATCTCCTTGAACAACATTGCTCCACTTAGGAAGAAAAAAAACAAAGCTGGTACGTAGGATGTCTTCCCATTCCCAAAAAGAATATGAGGGAAGAAGGATGATGTGTGATATCTCTGAACTATGCTTAAGTTTCTACATGTCAAATTTGAAAGCTTACACACTCTAAACAGGTATTATAGGCCACAGTGATGAAGAGGACAATCCTGAATCTTGTAAAGATGATTGTAGAATGAAATCCAAAGAAAAATGTATATCCTCTAAAGATAAAGAATCCTCCTACAAATGCTACTCAAAATAATCCACACTCATATCAAACTATGAAGAATTATCATGTAGAGAATGAACAAGATGTTCAAAGTGTTCCCTCACAACAATTGAATAACTATCATCTTCATCAAACAAAAGATGTATGCAATCAATGGTCTCTGCCAAATCTAAAATATGGGACTTTGCAAACAAACCTGTAATGTTTTTCAAGTACTCATCCAAAATATCCATCTCGAGAAGATAGTGTATGTCTTGCTACACTAAATCACAAGAATCCAAAAATGTGAAAATAAAAGAATTATCAAAAGCAATAGTAGATAAAGGATATGGAATATCAACACATATCTCTAGAACCTCAATACATGAAAGATTGCCAAGATTCAAATGATCGTACTAAATCTCCTCAAAAGTGTCCACACTAGATTTTTGAATGTGAATATTATTCAAAGGAATAATAAGAGAAAAATGTGAGAATCTGTATACTTGAGATTAGTGATCAACCTCCCCAACTACAACTATATATTTGCTATGAAAATCTCGAATTATGATAGAATCTAGTGTGAACTCAACAATCTTTATTGTTCCACCATGTGTGATATGATAGATAGAAATGATATTGGTTGCCAATGAAGGAACACAAAGAACATCATTAAATACTGTATCATCCATGTCAATAGATCCCTTCCCAGAAACACATACATGTGTTGTTATCCATCAAGATGTGTGGTGATGAATAAGACTCAAATGAAGAGAACATACTCTTTGATGAAGACATGCGGTTTGAAGCTCATAAATCAACTATTCACCTTTGTGACTCATAATCTATAATTGAAAATAGTGTTTTCCCCTTATGTCTCTCTAAATTTGATAAAGAAGAAGAAGATGAACCTCTTTCCATTATTGAAGTAAAATTGATTTGATTCATCTTAAGAAGATTCTTCAACTCATCAATTTATTTTGAATAACATTGATATTCATCATGCCATCTTTTCTTGTTGTAGACATTTAAAATCATCATGATCAATATTGCACATCTTAATTTGATTACTAACACCATTTTCATCTTGATTCACCTATTTTTGACTATTTAATTGAATAATTTTAATTATTTAATTAAATTCACCATTTTCGTATATTGATCAGATAATCAATTTTATTAGTTTAATTCATCCTCTCATACTAATTTTCATCCTATTTAATTAGATAATGTGAATTATTTAATTAAATCCCCTAAGTCCTCTCATTTGATTAAATAATCTTAATTATTTAATTGAATTTCATTAATTGCCCTTTTATTAAATGAGTTAATTGTTTAATGAAATTCCTAATTTCATCTTGTTGTGCAGTTTTGCACACACGCCCCATTGAAAGTTGGGACCCTCTCTTGGCATGCCCCTTTTCGACCGTTTCTGTGGTTTTCCCCCTCTTTTGTACTTATCTTTGGAAACATCTTGGGGTTTTGGTCTTTGGTGCTTGCCTTGGTTATGGGTGCCTTTGTGTTGAGTTCCTGATGGTTTTAGAGTCTCATGGATGTCCTCTCTAGGGTGGTCTTCTTTTTCCTTCTATTTTTTCCCTTGGTGTTTTTGTTTGGGTCCTAAGGGTTGGTTTTCCTCCCTTAGGTTTTCCTTTGTTTGCCTTATTCCTTCTGTTCTATCGGAGGCGGAACTAGGATGGAACTGAACTCTGAACTTTCACAAAGTTCACGGTTTGGTTCCCATTCCCATTCTGACTTCACTTCCCACCTTCTCGTTTTCTTCATTGCTTTGCCTGTTTTTGGCCTAAGGCTTGGTTTCCTCCCTTAGGTTTTCCTTGACTTGCTTTTCTATCATTTTGTCAGAGGAGGAACTGGGATGGAACTTAACTCTGAACTTTCACAAAGTTCACGGTTCATTTTTTGTTCCCGTTCCGGCTCTGCTTCCTGTGTCTTTGTTGTTTCATTGTGTTCAAACTTCAGGTTGGTTTCTTTCCCTTGGATCTGCTTCGGTCTTCCTTTCTTTCGTTAGAACCAGAACCGGGATGAAAACTTAACTCTGAACTTTGGCAAATTTCATGGTTCGGTTCCCGTTCCCATTCTGCCTTCCGTTCCCATCTTGGTTCCGCCTCCGCCTCCGCCGAGGTTGGTTTTGGTTCCGCTTCCTCCTAGACTTTTGCGTGATTTTCTTGCCTTGGGAACTCTAATGGATTGACTTAGATTTTTATGATGTATTGAGCATTAATGGTGGCTCGTTTGAATGCACATTGGATCGAGCTGGTGGTTGTTGTTGGGGTCGAGGGAAGAATGGGTGTACTTTCAGGATTTGGCATGATCTATAGGTACAGTCAAGTGCTTTGTGACTGCTATCAAATGAAACCCATTCCTGCATGCAAGATCAACGTGTTTGGTGGCCATTAATGGTGGGAAAATGTGACATGGTGGACTCAACCTGGTATGGCTCGATCTGATTCGTTCGTTTGCCTAGCTTGGATCTAATCGGTAGCTCATTTTCGTGATGGTGTTTCACGCGCATTGTTGTTTATGTGGGTAGGGCATTGATGGTGGGCATGGCTCAAGGGTTTGTACCATGACCTTTGTGCGATCCCAGATCGATCTAAGGGGGGCTCTTGTTGCATTCATTTCTGGATAGTGAGTTATTGCAAGATGTTGGGGCCGATTTGGTTGGTGGTCGAGCTTCTTTGTAACCCTAGCTCTAGTTCACGTGGGCATGTTCTATAAGTATGGCCTTTAGCCTCATTTATAAGGGTTGATTCTCTCACTAGTGGATTAAGAAAACTAATTCAGAAGACTTGTAAATAGTAGATTTAGCTGTAGAGTAGCATGTTAGAAGATTAGAAGTTATTTTTACATTTCAGGAAAGTGTTGTAACAAATTGGAATTGTTTCTAATGTGATGATTTAATACAAAGTGAGGACATTATGCTATGGTTGGTGCCTTCTCTTGCATTGAATAATCTTGCATGGTTCTTGTTCTATCTTTTAAATCGCTTGGAAATGTTTGAATATATCTTAGGTTTAATTAGTAATGCTTGTGATTTAATGCTTGGAGTGTTGTAGCAATCCCTGGTTCATAGTTTGGGTAGCTTCTTGATTATGGGAATGTTGTACAAGGTCAACCTGTAGTTGATACTCATGTGCTTAGTTTAATAGTAGGTATTCATCCAGTTTTGTTGAATGAATGCCCACAGTTTGAAAAATTTTAACACCTTAGAAGATTGCACTATATTCTGCAAGATTGCAGGTATAGCCTTAGTCGAACAGAAATTAGTTTAAGGGATTGGTCCATTCCAAGTATTTCATCATTTGCAGGGTTAATCTTAGAAGTAATGTTAACATTAGGACTTCTAAAACCCTCATCTTTTGTTGTTTCTTTTATTATTTGGTTAGAATTAGAAATTTAAGCATCACCATATCTCAAAATTTGATGAGTTTAGAGCTTCCAGTATTTGTTTGTAAGACCCCTTGTGATTACCAGCATTTTCACATTTTATTCTATCTGATTTTGTTCTACTGCATTGTCATGACCTGACACCCGAGAGACCTTGGGGTTATCTCTTTGTTCATATAGATCAACCTTTCAAGAGAGATGGGATAACTTTTATTCTGTCTGAGTTGTTGCTGTGTAGAAATACCAAACAATAGGATTGGCGCTAGAAGGAGGGATTGAACAAGCAAGCTGGAGTGTTTTCTAAATTCCATTTCTCCATAGAGGCTCAGAAGGAGAACCGGATCTATACCAGGAGAAGAAGAAGAGTTTCAAGAATTACCAACTCCAAATAGGTCAAGAAGGACCAGAAGAAGGGAGGAACCATCATCCAATCCATCATTTCCACCATCCTCACCTCCATCCACTTCATCTTCATCCGATTCTAAGACTGGTTCCATTCCACAACCCTAACCGGTCATCCATCGAACATTACCACCTCCACCAATGGCTTTCTTGGTGAATAACCCATCACCTCTAACATTCAACAACTACAATGTTATGCCCAAGAACCCTGAGCATTTTTTCTCTAAGTTTCACACAAATGACCCAAATAGGACAACAGAAGAGCACATTAGGATCTTTCAAACTTGTCTAAGAGATAGGAGGATTAATCATGAGGATGTTGCATGTAGACTTTTCCCCTATTCTCTAGGAGAGGAGGCCTTTTATTGGTATAATCATTTACCTGCTGCATCAATCTCTAACTAGGCTAAGCTTAAGGCTGCATTTCTGCTGAAATTTAAGATTCCCATTAGTGCTAATGAGCTTTATATGTAGTTTACTAGAGTTAAGAGATAATTTAATGATCCTATAGGATCATTCAACAATAGGTTCCACCGAGCATACATTAGACTTCAAGCACCTTATGCTAGAAATGAGGACACTTCCCTAGAGGTCTACTTTGAAGCCCTTGATAGCCTTACATCCACCTTCCTTAAGTGGAATCCCCTGACTACCTTGCTCACTGCATATATAGAGGTTGTTAAGGTCAGTACAGACCTGAGACAACTCTTTTCAGGACCTTTGCCATCTTTAGGACCTACTGCTCACCCAAGCCAAGTCCAATCTCTCAACCAGGCTCTAATTAATCACATGCCTATCATGAATCCCATTCCGCAGTTGCCTTTGGTCCCTCACGTAGGTCATCCAATAAACCCCGTCCAACCAATGCCCGGTTATCCCTAGCAAAATTCTAACCATCCCCTCCATTCATAGTCACAAGCTAGTTTCCCTACATATTTTTAGAACTCAAAAGTTTTGAATCAATCTACTGGTTTTGGGGGAGTGTTAGGATACACCCCAAACACTATGAATCCAGTCCCTTACAACAATCTTGATAAGGAAAGGTTAGATGAGCTAACTGAGCAAGTGAAAAAGTTGAACATGGAGGTAACCTACTTGAGGAACCATAAAAGTCAACTCCAAGCCAATTAGAAGAGAATACAATCAAGTTATAATAGAGGGAAACACTATGACAGAAATCCAAACTTTGAAATAGGACAAGGTTTTGGTCAAAAAATTGATAGAAGTCAATAAGGTGGACAAGGATTTGAAAGAAGACAACCACCTAGGAAGAATAGGTTGTGGAGCACTGGGGCTAACAATGGAGGAGTCCCCACCCCACTAGATGAACCTTCCAATCCAGATAAACTTCTAGGTGGTGTGTACCTAGTAGAGCCCTCTTTGTCTGGATGGTGTAGGCTTCATAAGACAAGTCAACACTCTGAGCTTGACTGCCCTGAATTTCAAACTGTTGCTTCCATCTTTCAATTTGATGTTGAAAACAACTCCACTGGCCAAGAATTGGTACCCTCAAATCCCTATGATTCCCCAGTTTTGGTGTTGAATCATGCTCCTTTCCCAAGGGATGAGGAGAATGAACCAGAAGAGGAATCAAGTAGCCAGAATGGGGAGGCTGAACAAGTGCTCAATGAAGATGAAATCTCTCAGTTGTTTGATGAAGAAACTGAGAACAAAAATGGCCCATTGGATGAAGGAGAGGTTGATGTTGAAGAAGTGCAGATGTTTCAGCAACCTGTCAGAAAGTATGATCTGAGGAGCAAGTCCCACAAGAATCCACAAGCTGGAGGACCATTTACCACATCTACCCCTCCACACAATTTTACTACTCCACCAGATCCACATGCCAATAACAATCCATCCTACCCTCAGGGGCCAACACAATACCTCACAAAAGAAGGACAACCAGATGTTTCCAAAGGAAGAAATGTTGATGCAACAAGAGATAGGAAGATTGGTCATTCCAAGGAGGTCCACACTGACATGAATGTGGAACAGTTGGGAGAATATGTCACTAAGGAACTCAGAAAAGTGAAGGTGAGTCTTTCTGCTTTTGAGTTATTAAGAGTTCCTGAAATTAGAAATGTAGTCTTAGGATCCTTTAATTCAAGTATAGCAACACAAGGAGTAGCAACCAATGAGGCAATTGGAAGGCCTCCTAGTTCACAAGCACCCAAAGGTCCTAGTCAATCACAACCTGGGGATAGGGGTAAAGAAAAAGATAAGGGCCAGGTTGCACAAGCTGATTCACAGTTGAGTTTATTCGAAGGAAAAATGGAAACCCCTCCTTTTCTGATTTCTATTCGTATATTTGGTAAAAATCTACACAATTTCCTACTGGATTCAGAAGCATCCATGAATGTTATGCCATTGTCTGTCTGTAGGGCTCTTGGTATTACCCCTGCAACCTCTCAGAAGAAGGTCACCCAATTGGACAAAATAGAGGTGAATATAGTATGATAACTGAACATGATTCCCATGCAAGTTGCTTTAGATCCTAGAGTGCAACAAGTACTTAATATTCAGGTAGCTAACATTCCTAACACTTATGGTCTTATCTTGGGTAGAGATTTTACCAAGGCACTAAATGGATACACATCTATAGATCATTCTCGCATGTGGCTCCCCTGGAAAGGAGTCCCAAATCATATCAAAATTGAGAGAGAACCAAGAATGAAGTATGTCATTACTGAATATCATAATACTTCAAAAGAGATACTAATTTTAGAAGTCGGTATGGGGAACTATGTCCTAGCCTCCCCTACTTCAGACACAGAGGAAATCTTGGTGTTGTGAAGCTCTTCTAGTGAATCCACATCAGAAGCTAGCAGCTCTGAAGTGCAATTTGAGTAAATGAAGGAAATTGATGATCAGGCAGAAAGATAACTTAGTTTGTTGGATAACTTCTAGCAATTTATCTAGAAATGTGTAGAAGATCAGATTTAGCTAGGTAGAAATAAGAACTTCGAAGAATTGCTTCTTCCTAATTGGTGCAGAGTTCATGATGCTCCTCATTCTGAACTATAATTTTGCTTGTTTCAAACTACAATGGAACAGATACAAAGGCACATTAACACAACCTCAACTGTTGAGTTAAACATATGGAGCATTCAAAATAGTCTAAAAGGGAAGGACCCAAAACCTCCTGAAGAGCCTTCGGGTGGCAGCAAGGAAAAAGGTATCTCAAGAAAAGCAAGAGCTAATGACTGATGGACATTAAGGTTTGATGGATCCTGATCCAAGCAAGGTGTTGGAGCGGGGCTTGAGTTGATCAGTCCTAAAGGTAAAACCTAATTTGTTGCTCACAGACTCCAATTCTAGTGCACTAACAATGTAGCTGAGTATGAAGCTCTAGTTTATGGGCTACTAATGGCATTGAGAAAGAAAGTTAAAATTTTACAAGTGTTTGGAGATTCTGAGCTAGTGGTCAGGCAAGTGAGAAAACAATACTCATGTATTAATGCTCTGTTGGAGCCCATTATTTAGAAGGAAGTGTAGAAGCTACTTTTGGCATGAATCATATTTCTAGGAAGACATTCAACATGGGTTGCAAACTTGGTCCCGATTAGGAAGAAAAATGGAGAAATTAGACTATGCGTTGATTTCAGGAACCTGAACAGAGCATCAGAAAAGGATAATTATCTAGTCCCTTCACTGGATGAAGTGCTTCAGATTGTTAATGGATCTTATATGATGTCCTTTTTGGATGGGTACTCTGGATACAACCAGGTCATGGTCCAATATGAGGATAGGCACAACACTGCCTTCACTACAAAATGGGGAACCTTTGCTTATCGGAGAATACCCTTTGGATTAATCAATGTTGGAGCTACATTCCAAAGAGCTATGGATATTGTCTTCAAGGACATCATTGGCAAGTACATAATCATCTACATGGTTGATTTGACAGTATTTTCCAAGAAGAGAAGTGATTATATTGCAGATTTATGCAAAGTGTTGCAGAAGTGAACAAAATTTGGCATTTCACTTAATCCAAAGAAGTGCATCTTTGGAGTCACTGAGGGAAAGTTGTTAGGACATTTTATTTTAGAACAAGGTATTTCCATTGATCCTAAATGAGTGGAGGTTATACTAAAAATTCACCCCCTTGCAAGCAAGAAAGAAATGAAGTCATTCTTTGGCAAGACAAACTTTGTCAGGAAATTTATCACTGGATTTGTAGAGATAGTCAATCCATTGAACGTCATGCTAAAGCAAGAAGAAAAGGTTGAATGGAATACAAAGGCTAAGGAAGAATTTTTAGAAATCAAGAGTGTTATTGTTGAGGCCCCTATTTTGGTAAGTCCTGATTATCATAAGCCATTTTATATCTATTCATTTGCTTATGATCACTCTTGTGCAGGCTTGTTGACACAAAAGTCTGATCAAGGGAATGAGCAACCCATAGCATTCATGAGTGCACCTTTGAAAGATGTCGAACTGAGGTATCCTAATGTTGGAAAGCAGGCTTATGCCTTGATCTGAACTGTGAAGAAGTTCACGCACTATATACTGAGAAACAAGGTCTTTTCTATAGTCCCTAATCTTGCAGTCAAGATGTTGTTTATGCAGAATGAGTTGGGTGAACACAGAGCCAAGTGGGTGACTATGTTACAAGAATATGATATTGAAATTCAACCAATGAATTTGTTAAGAAGGTAGGGACTAACCAAGACAATGGAAGAAATGGGTCCTAACCTTGTAGCCCAACATTATAATCTTGAGGATGTTTCCCCAGGGGACTGGTATGATGACATTATCTACTACTTGTTGGATCAGCAATGTCCCAAACACCTTAATTCAGTACAAAGGATATCTCTACGTTTGAAGAGTGGCAGTTTTATGATGAAGGGAGTTGTCCTTTATAAGAGAAACCATGAAGGTGTCTACCTGAGATGCCTAGGGAAGGAAGAGGCAGGGAGAGTAATGACTGAATTTCATGATAAATATGGCACAGGCGATGGTTCAGCACCTTCCACTGCAAATCCAATTCTGAGGGCTGGCTATTATTGGCCTACCTTGTTCAAGGACACACCTCACCATGTGAGAACTTTCCATGTGTGTCAAACTACAGCAAGCAGGGAGAGGTGTGCAGCTCTTCCACTTCAGCCTGTCATAGAGGTAAAACCATTTGCACAATGGGGAATGGAATTCATAGGTCCAATCAACCCATCTTCATCAACAGGCCATAGGTATATTCTTACTGTAATTGATTATTTTACTAGATAGACTGAGGCTCTTTTTTGCAAGAAATGCACTTCTAAAGTGGTAATCAATTTCATGGAATCAGGTATCATTAACTGCTTTGGTTTTCCATTAGCTGTAGTTTGTGATAATGGTCTTGCATTTGCATCTTTAAAGTTTTCTAACTAGGCTTATGATCATGGAATTTCCATAAAATTTGCATCCAATTACTATCCACAAGGGAATGGTTTGGTTGAGTCTTCCAATAAAAACCTATTGAAAGTCATCCGAAAACTACTAGAAAAGAATCCCAAGGATTGGCACACCCAGCTCAAATTTTCCCTTTGGGCGGACCGCACTAGACAAAAGACATCCTTAGGAACCTCTCCTTATCACTTAGTATATGGCTTGGAACTTGTCTTTCCCATCCAGCTAAAGATCCCTACCCTAAAATTCATCAATGAATATTATGATGGAGAGGATAAGCATGAAGCCCGCTTAACTAAATTGTTACACCTTGAAGAGAGAAGAGATGAAGCCCTAGAAAAATTTTCCAAACATCAGGGTATAGTGAAAAGATGATTTGATAGGAGAGCTAAGGTGAAAGCTTTTAGAATCTTTGACTTGGTTCTCTACTGGGATAAAGCCCATGACAAAAAGGGGGAGCATAAAAAATTTGGCAAACTTTGGCTCGGCCCTTATCAGATTGCAGAGATTGTAGGAGATAATACTTTTCATTTGAAAACCCTCACTGGAGGAGATATCCCACTGCCTATCAATGGGTAGTATTTGAAGCATTATTTCCAATCTTGAGTTGTTCTCAGCTATGTCCTTGTACATAAGTAGATTAGGTTTTCTTTCTGTTGTTTTGGTGTTGCCTTGGTTAGAGTAGGGTTTCTTTTGGTTTTTCTCTACTTGTCTATTGCTCTGGTTTTGGTTTGCTTTGGTCTACTTGGGTTGGTTTTCCCTGCTGCTTCGCTTTGTGGGGTTGTCCTACTTTCCTCTAGGCTTGTTGCATCTATACAACTGGCTGCTTATCTGCGTTTGCTCTGGGATTTATTTTACAAACTCTTATCATCTTTTCGGAGTCATTCAAACTGGTAGATTTCCTTCATCTGATGTTGCATGAGCTGGGAATTAGTGTCACTTGACTAAGTTGAATTCTAGAATGTATTTGGGTCTTATATCTTTACACAAATCTTAAGAATTCCAAGGTTGCATATGGTCTTCAGGAGGTCTGACTGGGTGAAAAATCTTAAATTTTGCTCCAGTGCCACTTTGGTTCTCATCCTTGAGTGTGGGCTTCATTACCTACAAGGTGAAAATTAAATATTTAAATGAAAATCTCAAAAGAGAATATCAAAAAAAAAGAAAAGAAATGTTCACCTTTTCAAGGGTATCCTAGTATCTCTATCGGGGCTATGGACGCCTGGCTGGGAGTAGAGCTATGCTAAGGAGGGTCACAGTGATAACCTTACTGGAGCTATGGATGCCTAACTGGTAGTGAGGCTCTATCTAGGTTTCTTTTGCAATTAGAATCTTATGTAGCCCTGTCAGACTGAGTTTGGTCCCTATTGCAACTTAGGATAGGGAAATTAATGCATATGCACACACTTTGACCCTAGTACAGGAAAGGTTTGCTTGCTTGTGATTTCTAAAAGCTTGTCTATTGGTAACCTGATGCTTGGATTGAAACCAGAGATTTTGAGTTCTTGATTCTAGTTTGTCATCGAAATTCTCTAGATCATTTCCCCAGTAGAGTCGCCATTTGTTGTGCATTTTTGCACACACGCCCCACTGAAAGTAGGGACCCTCTCTTGGCCTGCCCTTTTTGGCTCGTTTATGTGATTTTCCCCCTCTTTTGTGCTTATCTTTGGAAACATTCTGGGGTTTTGGTCTTTGGTGATTGCCTTGGTTATGGGTGCCTTTGTGTTGAGTTCCTAATGGTTTTTGGAGTCTCGTGGATGTCCTCTCTGGGGTGGTCTTCTTTTGCCTTCTATTTTTTTCCTTGGTGTTTTTGTTTGGGTCCTAAGGGTTGGTTTTCCTCCCTTAGGTTTTCCATTGTTTGCCTTGTTCCTTTTGTTATGCTGAAGGCAGAACCGGTATGGAACTAAACTCTGAACTTTCACAAAGTTCACGGTTCGATTCCCATTCCCATTTTGGCTCCGCTTCCGGCCTTCTCATTTTCTTCATTGCTTTGCCCATTTTCAGCCTAAGTGTTGGTTTCCTCCCTTAGTATTTCCTTGGCTTGCTTTTCTATCATTTTGTCAGAGGCGGAATCAGGATGGAATTTAACTCTGAACTTTCACAAAGTTCACAGTTCAGTTTCTGTTCCCATTTCCATTCCACTTCTCATGTCTTTGTTGTTTCGCTGTGTTCAGACTTCGGGTTGGTTTCTTTCCCTTGGGTCTGCTTCGGTCTTCCTTTCTTCTGTCGGAACCAGAACTGGGATGGAACTTAACTCTGAACTTTGGAAAATTTCACGATTCAGTTCCCATTCCCATTTTGGCTCTACCTCTGCCTGTTTTTGGTTTAGTCTCCACCTCCACTTGTTTTCCTTTCATTCCCATCTTGGTTCTACCTCTGCCTCCACCAAGGTTGGTTTTGGTTCCACATCTGCCTGGGTTTGTGCATTATTTTTTTGCCTTGGGAACTTTAATGGATCAACTTTGATTTTGATGATGTATTGAGCATTAATGGTGGCCTCTTTGAATGCAAGTTGGATCAAGTTGGTTGTTTTTATTGGGGTCAAGGGAAGAATGGGTGTACTTTGAGGATTTGGCATGATCTGTAGGTATAGTTGAGTGCTTTGTGGTTGCTGTCAGATGAAACCTATTCCTGCACGCAAGATCAATGCATTTGGTGGCCATTAATGGTGGGCAGAAATGACATGGTGGACTCAACCTGGTATGCCTCAATCTAAGTCATTCATTTGCCCAGCTCGGATCCAATCGGTGGCTCATTTTCACGATGGTGTTTCACATGTGTTGTTGTTCGTGCGGGTGGGCCATTGATGGTGGGAATGGCTCGAGGGGCTGTAACATGACCTTTTTTCTGATCCCAGATCGATCTGAGGGGGCCTCTTGCTACATTCATTGCTAGACGGTGTGTTATTGCAAGTTTTCAAGGCTGATTTGGTTGGTGGTCAAGCTTCTTTGTAACCCTAGCTCTAGTTCACGTGGGCATGTTCTATAAGTATGGCCTTTGGCCTCATTTGTAAGGGTCGGTTCTCCGACTAGTGGATTAAGGAAACTAAGTCAGAAGACTTGTAAATAGTAGATTTAGCAGTAGAGTAGCATGTTAGAAGATTAGAAGTTAGTTTTACATTTCAAGCAAGTGTTGTAACAGACTGGAATTGTTGCTAATGTGATGATTTAATACAAATTGAGGACATTGTGCTATGGTTGGTGCCTTCTCTTGCATTGAATATTCTTGCATGGTTCTTGTTCTATATTTTAAATTTCTCGGAAATATTTGAATATATCTTTGGTTTAATTAGTAATGCTTGTGATTTAATGCTTGGAGTGTTGTAGCAATCCTTGGTTCATACTTTGGGCAACTTCATGATTATGGGAATGTTGTGCAAGGTTAACCTGTACCTGATACTCATGCGCTTAGTTCAACTATAGGTATTCATCCAATTTTTTTGAATGAATGCCCATAGTCTAAAAATCTTTAACACCTTAGAAGATTGCACTATTTTTTGCAAGATTGCAGGTATAGCCTGAGTCGAACAGAAATTAGTTTAAGGGATTGGTCCATTCCAAGTATTTCATCATTTGTAGGGTTAATCTTAGAAGTAATGTTAACATTAGGACTTCTAAACCCCTCATCTCTTGTTGTTTCTTTTATTATTTAGTTAGAATTAGAAATTTAATCATCACCATATCTCAAAATTTGACGAGTTTAGAGCTTCCAGTATTTTTTCGTAAGACCCCTTGTGATTACTAATATTTTCACATTTTATTCTGTCTAAGTTTGTTCTACTGCATTGTCATGACCTAACACCCGAGAGACCTTGGGGTTATCCCTTTGTTCATAGAGATCAACCTTTCAAGAAAGATGGGATAAATTTTATTATTTCTAAGTTGTTGTCATGCAGAAACACCAAACAACACATCCATCATGCACAATTAAATAATGATTAAATTATTTAATAAACTAATTTATCTCATCCCTCCCACTTGCAAAGGAATATTCCTCCACTCCAATTCCATCCTAAATAGAAATGCTTTGTACATTCATCCTAAATTAGTTAGGATTTATGTTTCCTCAAACCAATTTGAGCCATTGATTAAAATGGTCAGTCCTTGTCAACTTTCAATCTCATCCATGGATTGAATTCTTGATCCATGTCAACTCCTCTTATTGATTTTCATCTATTGATTGATCAAATAAATCTTGACCATTGATTCAACTATTTTTCCTATAAATAGTCCTCATTTCTATGAGAAAAGAATCCACATTCATTTAGATTAACTACACTGTAGTGAATTTTAGAGAATTCTTCATGAGAATTTCATCATTAGCATCCATTTTAGTTAAGCTTTGCATCCATTTTCATCAATTTCTATCAGTGGCATCCATCTTCAAGCTTGTTTCAACCAAGGGATTGATAAAGGGCTGATATTTCACATAAATGTAGCACCAATCCCCTAATGGGATGAGGTTTGATGCATTTATCTTGGTTTCTTTAAGCATTTCAATTTGTTTCATGTTTAATGGATTTTTAGTTTAATTTTTCCAAGAATTTCATTGGGAGCTTGGTGTAGGGGCACCATTTAAAGTGTTTGGTTCATTCATGGGTTTAAGGTCTAGATTGTAGGTTTTTGATGATTTTTTTTTTTAAATAAGGTCTATGAGACCATTCTTAATATGTATTTAGTTATTTTGAGTCATTTTAGATGTTTAGGGGGGAGATTTGGCTTGACATTTGCAAAAAATTGCATTTTTGGCAAAGTTGTCAAGAGATAAAGTTAGTTAAGGAGTTCAAAAGGTAGTTATATATGTTGGGGAAGTTGATTTTCAATGGGAACAAGATAAATTTGATGTAAAAGATCAGATGGAGGTTGATCTCTAAGATTGGAATCAAATAAAAGAAAGAAATTCCCTGATTTTAGTGATTTTTTTGTGTTTTCTTGTGTTCTTTCTCTTTGTACGGACCCATACATGTGTGTGATGCTTTGAAGGTCTGGAAGATCATTGATACATGTTTCTATCTTCATTCTAATCTGGTTTGGTGTCTTAACTCTATAATAGAAGAGATTTTCATTTGTTTCTTTTAAGTTTGCCCTATTTTGACTGTGTGAGGGTTTGAAGACCATAATGTAATGTTTTTCACCAATCCACCCATTGTAATGGAACTATAACTTGGTGGATTGGTGTGTATCATGTTATGTTATATTTCAAATGCATCTAGGAGTATGGAAGAGCATGGAATTGGTTGGTGGAGTGATGCACTAGGCTGGGCAAAGCACATTTCTATGTAAAAGTGAGTAACCATGATGGTGATTTGGTAAAATAATGGGTGTGTAGGCTTTGTGAGTGTCATTTGAGTTTTTTCAGACCCTATTAAGGGTGTTTAGTGAGTTGGTTGGGTGTTGAGTGGCTTGGAAGCCCTACTTTCAATAAACCCTCTTGGTTTGGCTCAAAAACAAGGGTTTTGGGGGTTGATAGGTTGGATGTCGTACCATGGGAGTTTGATTGTGGATTTGGTAGATTAGAACCCTACCTAGTGTTTACCAATTGAATTTTTAGTGAAAGGGAAATTTTAAAGTATGGCCCCTTTGTAAATCTGGCCTAATTCATGGCCTAGGACAGTGTTGAGGGTCTAGTTTCAAGGGATTATTCCAAAAGAGTGGGTATTGATTTTCACATATGTTAGCCAAATCTAAAAAGGTTATCTTAGTTCATAAATAGGTTATCAAGTTTTTTGGGAAATGTTGATGAAAAAGTCCTAAAACCGGGTTGCCAATGCTACTAGGGAAAGCATGCTTGAGTGGTGAATTTTGAAGAGATCCTTGGATTTTTCTTTGGAGACTAATTGGTATCCACTTGATTATAATTTTTAATGGTTAGACATCCAACTCTACATCAAAGTGGTATCAGATCAAGGGAGTAGGTCTTTTGTGAAAGAGGGTTGCATTTTTATGTGTAGGGAGAAGAAAGTCATTGGAGGAATCAAAATGCCTCCTAAGAGGAATGTTGTTGCAAGGAAGATTGACAATCATGAAAAATAAATAGAAGCCCTAAAGCAAGAGATTGTTGTGATGAAGGCCAAAGGTAGGGTTCTTTTGGAGGAAAGTGATTCTGAAGAGGAATGTACCTCTAGTGAAGAAGAGGAGATGGATCCAGAAGATGTGAGAACAATGAAGCTTTTGAAGGCTATGAAGAAGGATGGACATGGTAAAATGGATGTGCCTATGTATGGAGGAAAACTTGATAGTGAAGAGCTCCTGGATTGGATTGGAGCCATAAAGAACTATTTTGGTAGTGAAGATATTGATGAAGGGCATAAGGTGAAGAAGGCTAAAACAAAACTGAAAGGACATTCTTTACTATGGTGTAATTTTGTGCAAGATGAAATGCAAAATCAAGGGAAAAGTAAGATCACTTCTTGGGAGAAAATGAAGAAAAAAATCAAAGGTAAATTCCTTCTGTGTGATTATAATATTCAATTGCTTAAGAAGTTAGAAAATCTTAGTCAAAAGGAATTAGATGCGCAAGCATATACTGAAGAGTTATATAGGCTAAGCATAAGAACTAAACATGAAGAATATGAAGAAGAGATGGTAGCTAGATATTTGAATGGTCTAAGATACAATATTCAAGATGAGATTAGCTTGTTGGCACCAAAATCAGTTGAACAATTCTTTCAAATGGCAATGAGGGCAGAAGAAAAACTAAAGAGGAGATAAGAGAAGGCAGCAAGAGGTAGAGGATCCTTCCCTAGTTCAAAGACAAACAATGAGAGTCAAGGAGATGTCAAGAAGGAGCAAGATCAATCTAATTTCAGAGGTGGGTGGAGAGGTACAAGAGGCAGATTTGGTGGAGGAAGAAATGCAAACACCTTTTCAGGAAGATGCTACAATTGTCAAGAATTTTGGACACCCATTTTTCAAGTGTCCTCAAGGCCAAGTTTTAGCATCAAGTGGTGATAGGATGAGTGAGAGAAGAACACAACTGGTCCAAGAAGAAGAGTGTGAAAGTTCATGCAAGTTTGTTGATCCAAAAGAGGGAGAAGCACTTATGGTAAGAAGAACTTTGTTACAAGCAAAGGAGGAAGACATGAGTCAAAGAAGGAGTCTATTCACAACTTCATGCAAGTGTAGAGGTAAGGTATGTCAAGTGGTCATTGATTCAGGTTCTCAAGATAATATGGTGTCTAGGGAGATGGTAGATAAATTAAGTCTAGAGAAGATTCCTCATGTAGCACCCTATAAAGTTTCTTGGGTGAATGGTAGTCAAACCTTAGTGGTAAATGAGCAGGCCTATGTGGATTTCTAGATTGGGGAGTACAAAGATAGGGTCTTGTTTTATATATTGCCAATGGATTGTTGCCATTTTCTCTTGGCGAGGCCTTGGAAATTTGATAAAAGGTCCATGTATGATGGTTGGGAGAACACATATACCATTAGGAGGGATGATAAGAGTTTCAAACTAACTCCTTTGCAGGGTAGTGCAAGAGATAAAGGTAAGTCTAAAGTTGTGTTTTTTGGGGGAAAAGATCCTTTAAGGCTTGAGGACAGTAAGAACGGTGTGTTTGCAGGTATGGAGCATGTTAATGATGATGGAACAGCAGGTGAAGAGAAAATTAGTAATGTTAGGATAGTGGGTAAGAAGGATGGGTGTGGTTTGCAAGTAGATAGAGAGAAGCATGCCTTTTTATGGTAGAAGAAAAGGAATGGTAAGGTGACTCAGACTGGTAAAGGGCGGAGTGAGAGGGAAGAGCCTTTGGAAAAGAAAAAAGATAGTGATAGTGTTCTAGTAGGGGCAGTCAAGTGCCCGGTAGAGTTGAATCAAGTAAGAAAACATACAAAAGGTGTTAGGACAGATCTTGGTGAGGGTAATGAGATGGTGAACAAGAGGATAGTGTTTTACAAGATTGGAAGGACAGAGGACACAAAGATGAAGGTCTGTGTTGATGTCAAGACAATGGAATAGAGGACATGTATTAGTAATGTTGAGGTGTCAGAGGTTGTTGATACAGAGAAATAGCATTTGAAAATTGACAGTACAGAAGTGTGTGAGACTGGAAGACCAGTGGAAATGAAGAAAAATGTTAGTAAGGGTGATAGGACAGTAGACAAGGCAAGTACAGGCTTGACAAAGATCCTGAGATGTAATGGTAATGTGGAAAAGATAGTGGCAAGGACTAGTAAACACATAAGTACAATGGAAAGTGGTGGAGGTGCAAGTGAAATAAACATTGGATAGAGAGTGGAACTAGGTAGAGTGATGACAGTTGATAAAAGGTAGCATCCAGATGAAAATCAAGGTGGAATAGCAGTGTATGAAGTTGGAAATGTTGACAAGCACCCCACAGCATATGGTGAACAGTTGGAGCAAGAATCAAAGAGTGATGAAGGCAAAGTTGAAGAGAAAAAGAAACTTGACCAAGGAGATAAAAGGATTCAAACACATGAAGTATACCAAGGAGGGAATATTACATTGATCTTTCCAAGAGACTTGGAAAAGCTTCAAGCTGGGGGTGTATGGTGCAGGGGCACCATTTAAAGTGTTTGGTTCATTCATGGGTTTAAGGTCTAGATTGTAGGTTGTTGATGAGTTTTTTTTAAAATAAGGTCTATGAGACCATTCTTAATATGTATTTAGTTCTTTTTTCATTTTAGGTGTTTAGGGGGGAGACTTGGCTTGACATTTTCAAAAAATTACATTTTTGGAAAAGTTGTCAAGAGATAAAGTTAGTTAAGGAGTTCAAAAGGAAGTTAGATATGTTGGGGAAGTTGAGTTTGAATGGGAACAAGATAAATGTGATGTAAAATCTTGGATGGAGGTTGATCTCTAAGATTGGAATCAAATAAAAGAAAGAAATTCCCTGATTTTAGTGATTTTTTTGTGTTTTCTTGTGTTCTTTCTCTTGGTACGAACCTGTATAGATGTGTGATGCTCTAAAGGTCTGGGATATCATTGATACATGTTTATATCTTCATTTTAATCTGGTTTGGTGTCTTAAATCCACAATAGAAGAGAGTTACATTTGTTTCTTTAAGTCTGCCCTGTTTTGACTGTGTGAGGGTTTGAAGACCATAATGTAATTTTTTTCACCAATCCACCCACTATAATGGAATTTTAACTCATTGGATTGGTTTGTATCATGTTAGGGTAGATTTAAAATGCATCTAATAGTCTAGAAGAGCATGGAATTGGTCAGTGGAGTGATGCACTAGGCTGGGCAGAGCACATTTCTATGTAAAAGTGAGTAACCATGATGGTGATTTGGTAAACTAATGGGTGTGGAGGATTTGTGAGTGTCATTTGAGATTTTTCAGACCCTATGAAGGGTTTCTAGTGAGTTGGTTGGGTGTTGAGTGGCTTGGAACCCCTACTTTCAATAAGCCCTCTTAGTTTGGCTCAAAAATAAGGGTTTTGGGGGTTGATAGGTTGGAGGTCGTACCATGGGAGTTTGATTGTGGATTTGGTAGATTGGAACCCTACCTAGTGCTGACCAATTGAAGTTTTATTGAAAGGGAAAGTTTAAAGTATGACCCCTTTGTAAATCTGGCCCAATTCATAGCCTAGGACAGTAATGAGGGTCTAGTTTCAAGGGATTGTTCGAAAAGAGTGGGTATTGATTTTCACATATGTTAATCAACTCTGAAAAGGGTATCTTAGTCCATAAATAGGTTGTCAAGTGTTTTGGTAAATTTTTATGAAAATTTCCTAAAATTGGGTTGCCAATGCTACTAGGGAAAGCATGCTTGAATGGTGAATTTTGAAGAGATCCTTGGATTTTGCTTTGGAGATTGATTGGTATCCACTTGATTATAATTTTGAATGGTTAGACATCCCACTCTACATCAGAGCTTGACTTAACTAGTTAGATCTTAGTTAATTCTTGTATGTTCAATCATGTTTAGCTTAGGTTATGATCATGCTCACATTTTGGTGCTAGAAGGAGGGCCTTACTAACCAGATTTGACATTTTTTCCTTGATTTTTTTGTGTTTTACAAATTGAAAGGTTTGTCAACGTGATTGTTTGGGGCAGGATGATACAATTATTTGCATTGGTGCACTATTGTATTTCAATCAAGGTGACATAATCGTGCAGGGTGACACAATTGCAAGATTATGATGCTATTGTTTGCATTGTGACACGTTTTTCATTTAGCCAGGGAGACATAGTTGTTTCTTTGACGTAATTGATGTTTCTATTTTTTGTGTGCTTTAGGTAAACTAGAGTGATGCAGTCATATAATTACGCATTTGTCCTAAACTAGAGTGATGCATTTGATAGACTCTGATGCAGTTGTACAAACCAAAATGATGTAGTTGGCATACAACAACACATTCTTCCCAAACCAAAGCGACGCAGTTGTCAGAACAAAGACATAATTTTCAAGTAAAAAAATAGAGAGTTCAATCTTCATGTTTACTTTAAATTCTAAAATTTATCTACTCTCTGATCATTGACTTCTGGTATGTTTGTATAAGGCTAACTATTTTACATATTTGAAGTGGAAGAGGAAAGTGTTCATTAACACCTGTCATGAAATCATTTAATCTTTTCTTATAATAGTGTTTTTAAACACTCATGGAAGGATAACTTGTTTTTATGTCATTATTTAGAGAATAAATATCAATTTGGGCTTTAAAACCTACAATGCTATGAGTTTTTTAAAGTTGGCTTAAAATTAAACCCATAACTTTCAATTTTGGCTTTAAAACTTACTATGTTATGAGTTTTTCAAATTTGGCTAAAAATTGAACCCAAACATCCTCACACTTCAATTTGGTTTAAAATTGAACAACACAAACTCACACTCAGTTTTGGTGCTATTAAAATAAACACAACATCTACTTTTTGTTCACTAAAATTAATCATTGTCCTCTTTTCTTGTCATGATTGTGTAAATTTTTAGTGTGTATCCTCTCCTCTTACGCTTCGTGTGATCTGGGTGAAGAGAAACACTCTAAATTTACAAACTTTTTGAGTCACCTAAAGGTTTTCTGTGTATCCTCTCCCCTTGCACCTCACACAATCTTGGGTGACAAGAAATAACATTCCTTTTCTCTCATTTATGGAGGGCCTACCTTTGAGATACATCCCACAATGGATAACTCATTGGTGACCTTCAAGCACGTTTATCAGTGGGCTATATAAAGCATGTGAAATCAAAAGAAAGTAACATGAATCTGGGTGGGAATTCCATAATGTGCCAATAGTACTCATGCGAATGTAATGGATTGCATAGGCTAGGCTAGAGACTTAAGTGTCTCACATTTTGATGCATACATTGCAATGTTCACAGTTGTCACTAAAAACCTTTGTATCTAGAGGTCAACCAATTTTTACAAAAAATCCTTTGAGCATCGGAATAGCACCATTTTTAGAAGTTACTTACCATGTTCAGTTTATAGTCGAGGCATAAAGCTTAAGAGTTCATTCTCTTGTACAAATCTAGGCATATCAAGATGGTACATTTCCTTGATATGGCCTTTTTGACCCCTCTATAATTTCTTATTTAAAATCATTCCTTTACGGGTGAGGTAAACCTACTAAGAAGTGGCGTACATTTATTCCTCTATATTGTTATTGACTGATTTATTTGAGCCAAACTATTAATTCTTATGGAAGAAGACTTGTGAAATATCTCCCATACCCATTGAGTCAATTAAACACATTTATTGGCATTCAAACAAACTCAAACAAACATCAACATGGTTACAAATTTCAAACCCTTTGATTATATGTGAGTGCACTTGAAGGACAATATATTGTTGCATACCTCTAAATATATCTTGTTTTTATCAAAACAATATATTAGTGGTTTCCCAATATATTTGACCATATCTCTACTCATCTATATCAAAGTTAACCTAGGTAACTATGGCTTAGCTCTTTGATTTCCATAATGTAAAGCTTTTGTGGAAGATAATTTTCCTTGTCATAAACATTCTTAGTTTAAAAACTTAATCAAGACATTTGATGTGGTAAAATCAATCTCATTAATCAAAGTTTTAATCAATTGAACCCACAAAGTAGGTACACCTTGGTCTTATTTTTAAAAATATCTTGACTTCCAAAAATCCCAAAAGTAAACAAGGAAATACAAACATTGATCTCTTAGGTTTAAATACTCCAAGGAAAAATAATGTCTTTCAACACCTTGATCTTGTAAACATGCCACTCTTAAGTTCAAACATTAGGATCAATCATCACATTCATATCAAAACATTTGACATCTCATCTCACCAACAACTTTAAATTTTGGACACAACAACCTCCTAGACTTAAGTTTTCATCAACAATCACCTAGTTTAGATATATGTTTGGAAATGAACCCTTTTTCATACATTTGGTTAGATTAGCAAACATCCTTTTGAACAATTTTATACTAAAGTCACAAGTATAATTTTAGGATTCACAAGTTCATTAGCATCCTTATCAAAAACACAAACATCAAACCTTAAGTCTACTGTTGTCCAAAATTAGAAGTTCGTCATCCACATCACTCATCCTTTCATCATTCATGTTGGTCCTAAACACCTTAGGGGTTCACTTCTACCAAAATTTGAATCAACTCAAGAGTTTAAGCAATAAAAATCCCAACACACTACTCCCAAAGTTGATCTAAAATTTATGGTAACAAAAATGTCAAAATACAAGAAAGACATGGATCAAAAACAAAATTCATCTACCATGAGTGATCTTAACTAACAAGACTTTGATCCTAGAGTTTTCTCGACCCCATCGCCAAATCCACCTCAAACTTCACATGAAATGGGGTATGAAGTAGAGGATGTTACCGATAATCCAAATGAACTCATCATAGAGGAACTACTTGAAGTGCAAAAAGATCCCAAGACTCGCCATATCATTAACATATTGATTAAATTGAACTCAACCCAATACACATTAGACTTGGAAAAAGGAGCTAAACTCCCTTCCACATTCATTATGAACATGTTAAAGGAATAACCTTTGGAGAATGTTGCATCTATTCCTCAAACATCTATTACACAACCCTTGGTCCAAAGTGTTCTTCAATCTATCACTCAACCATCTTCATCACATGTGCCAAGTCAACCTTTAACTTCTTGTCTTGCAACTCGACTAGGAACCCAACTTGATCTCTCTCCAAATCTAGGAAACAACATGTTATATGGAGACCAATCAAACTCGAATAAAATTTTCATTTTTTTTTATTAAATAATTTGTTGCACTTATTAAATATCTATGTTGCACTTGTATCTAAAAAGTGGTTACAAACAAATGTTAAATGCTAGAAGTGATTAGTTATAATATTTTTAATATAAAGTCTATGGACAGCTAGAAATATTAAATGTAGCCACCCAAAGAAAATGTTTTATTGGGTGCATGAGGCACAACCAATGGCCACACTTCATTGGTAATTAATGAGAAACGTGTGGGAGAATATTAGAACACTCGAGGATGATTTTTGGAAGCATCAAGTCATGAAAAATGTTAGTAAAAATCACAGAGTAGTGGTTGGAAAATCGTAGGAGAAGTTGTGAGTACCCGTAGCCATGGATGTGTAAAACCAGCAAGTGAAAAACGTGGAAAAAATGTTGCATGTTGTTGCATGTCATTGTAAAGGTTATTTTTTGGGAGATTAATATATTTTGGACCCTCTTGTTGGTGGATGTAGCCCGAATTTGGGTGAACCACGTTAAATCTTTGTGTTCTTCTTTTGATATCTAGAATTTTTGTGTGTTTTATTGATCAAATCTACATTTAACTTATTGAAATCTACATTTCATCCCTAACAAGTGGTATGAGAGTGGATTGTGTTTATTTATCCTTTGCAGGAATGTCTCACGGCTGAGTGGGATTCTCACAGTTGAGTGGGAGTTATGGCAGACGAGGGTAAGTTAAAGGTAAAAAAATTCAATGGGAATAATTTTCAGTTATGGAAGATGCAAATGGAGGGATATCTTTATCAGAAGGATTTATGGCATCCATTAGAAGGGAAATCTAAGAAACCCTTGGCTATGTTTGATGAGGATTGGGATATTCTAGATAGAAAGGCACTTTGCAGTATTCATTTATTCTTGGCACAATCAGTGGCGTTTAATATTTCAAAATAAATGACAACTGAAGATTTGATGAAGACCCTAGAAAATTTATATGAAAAGCCTTCTTCTTCAAATAAGGTATTTCTTATGAAGCATTTATTTAATATGAAAATGGTAGAAGGTGGGTCATTTGTTGATCATTTAAATGAGTTTAACATAGTTACCAGTCAATTGACTTATGTCAATGTAAAATTTGATGAAGAAGTTAGGGCTCTTTTTATTCTATTTTCTTTGCCTGAAAGCTAGAATAGATTGGTAATGGAAGTTAGTAATTCTATTTCTAGTTCAAATACGTTGAAATTTGATGATGTTGTTGGTGTTGTTTTTAGTGAGGAAATTCATAGGAAGAGCTCAAGTGGTACATCCACATCAGGTAGTATTTTTAATGCAAAAAGCAAAGGCAAAACAAAGGAGAGAGGAAAGAATTATGGAGGTCTTGGTAAGTCATGAGGAAAATCAAAGGACAAGAGGTCCCAATCCATGGAAAAAAAGGATTGTTGAGTCATTTAAAGAAAGATTGGTGGTTTCGAAAAAATAAAGGAGACAAAAAAGAAGGCAATAAAGAGGAAAATGTGGTAAGTAATAAATCTAATGAGGATTCTTTTATTCTTTCCCTTGATAATGTTGAATATTCTTGGGTGTCAGATTCAAGGGCTTCATTTCATGCTATGCCCCATAGAAGTTATTTTCTTGATTATGTCCAAGGGGATTTTGGGCCGATTTATTTAGGAGATAATGAACCCTACCAGATTGTTGGAAAG
Source organism: Sequoiadendron giganteum (assembly GCA_007115665.2). NCBI lineage: Eukaryota > Viridiplantae > Streptophyta > Pinopsida > Cupressales > Cupressaceae > Sequoiadendron > Sequoiadendron giganteum. The sequence goes on from CM021108.1 coordinate 319,748,344, forward strand.
GGAAGAATCAAGATTAAGTTGCAGGATGGGAATCATTGGCTACTACATGAGGTAAGGCACATTCCAAAGTTAAGAATAAATTTAATTTTAGCAAGGCAACTAGAAGATGAAGGTTGTGTTGTTACATTTAGTGATAAAAAATTGGAAGGTTACAAAAGGTGCCTTAGTGGTAGAAAAAGTGTGAAAGTAACCACCTTATATCTTGTACAGGTCATACTGTTCCTTCTACTTTAGCTATTGCAGATAAAAATTAATGTTTAGGAACAGTTGTTGCAGTTCAACAGGTAGAAAATTAGACGGTTGTTGTGGGTTCTGAATCAACACTATGGCATAATAGACTTGGGCATATGAGTGCAAAAGGTATGAAATTACTTCATTCAAAGAATTTTTTACCAAGTCTCAAATTTGTTAATATGGGTTGTTGTGAAATTTGTGTGTGTGGAAAACAAAAGAGAGTTAGTTTTCTCAAGGATGGGAAGCAAAAGAAAGATGAGAAATTGGAGCTTGTGCATACAGATGTATGGGGACTACTTCAGGTATCTTCTCTCAATGGCTCTCAATATTATGTCACTTTTATTGATGATGTAATAAGATAGGTATGGATTTATTTCCTTAGGCAGAAATATGATATATTTGAAACTTTTAAAAAATGGAGAAACTTGGTTGAGAATGAGACGGGTAAAAAGTTAAAATGTCTCAGATCTGATAATGGTGGTGAGTATTGTGACAGAGAGTTTGAATATTATTGTTCCTCTAATGGTATTCGTAGGCAAAAAAATGGTTCCAAGGACTCCACAATAATGGAGCATGCACAAACTATGAGATTACATGTTGGGCTACCTTTTAACATGTGGATAGAGGTTGTAAAAAATGTTTTTTATTTAATTAATAGAGGTCCCTCTAATCCTTTGGGTTGTGGTATTTCAAAGGAAGCATGGATAGGTAAGAATATGAGTTATTCTTTTCTCAAAACCTTTGGTTGTGAAGCATTTACACATGTAGATTCATAAAATATAACCAAGCTTGATTCAAAACCAAAGAAATGTATATTTGTTGGATATGGCATTGATGAATTTTCTTATAGGCTTTGGGATTTTGAAAATCAAAAAATTATAAGAAACAGGGATGTCATATTCAATGAGAAAGTGTTGTACAAATATTAGTTGCAACAACATGAGAAGAAATAAAATGATTATGTAGTGCTAGATGATACTCCAAACAGTGATGTTCCATTGGTTCCTCATGCTCTACAATAACAGCAATAGCAAATACCACAAACTCCAGTGAATGTTAGATGATCTTCAAGGATAAGTAGACCTCCGAAAATATTTTCTCCCTCTTTGTATTCTATTTTATTAACTGATGTTGGTGAACTGGAATGCTATGATGAAGCTATGTAGGTGGATGCCAAGGTTCAGTGGGAGCATGGAATGGAACAAGAAATGGAATCCTTGCTGAAAAATCAGACTTGGGACTTATGCAAGTTGCACACAGGTAAAAAGGATTTACAAAAAAATGGGTTTATAGGCTAAAAGAGGAAGATGGAGGTAAGACTATATTTAAAGCTAGGTTAGTTGTAAAGGGATTTTCACAAAAAAAAGGGTATTGATTTTGATGAAATCTTTTCTCTAGTTGTTAAAATGACTTCTATTCATAATGTTTTAAGTATTGTGGTTGCTGAAGATTTGTATTTAGAACAACTTGATGTTAAAACAGCCTTTCTCCATGGTCATTTGGAAGAGGAAATATATATGGAAAAGCCACAAGGATTTGAGGTCAAAGGTAAGGAGAAACTAGTGTGCAGATTGAAGAAAAGTTTATATGGCTTGAAGCAAGCACCTCGGCAATGGTATATTAAATTTGATAGTTTTATGGTTGAGCAAGGCTATAGCCAGTGTAATTTAGACCATTGTGTTTAATTTAAGAATTTAGATGATGATAGCTACATTATTTTATGTTTATATGTTGATGATATGCTTGTAGAGGGGTCTAACATGGGTCACATAAAGGAGTCAAAACAATAGTTAGCAAATTCATTTGCTATGAAGGATTTGGGGGCAGCAAAATAAATCCTTGGTATGAAGATTACAAGAGATAGGAAAAATTGAAAATTCTTTTTTTATCTTAGGCTGATTATGTTGAAAAGGTGTTGCAGAGATTTCAGATGGAGAATGCAAAAGCTGTCAACACACCTTTGCCTTGTCATGTCAAATTGACTAAAGATATGTGTCCAAAGACACAAGAGGAGGAAGAAGAAATGTCCAAGGTACCATATGCTTCAGCTGTAGGAAGTTAAATGTACATCATGGTATGCACGAGACCAGATATTGCACATGACATAGGAGTTGTTAGCAGGTATATGAGTCATCTCGGAGTTGAGCATTGGAATGTGGTGAAATGGATTCTTAGGTATTTGAGAGGTATATCCAATAAATGTTTAAGTTTTGGGGGCTTTAATACTAATTTAAAAGGCTATATTGACTCATATTTGGAAGGGGATATAGATACCAGGTGAAGTACCACAGGTTATGTATTTATACTTGGTGGCACAACAGTGAGTTGGATTTCTTGACTGCAAAAGGTGGTTGCTTTATCCACCACGTAGGTAGAGTATGTAGTTGAAATAGAGGTGCAAAAATAGATGATATGGCTGCAACTTTTCATGGAAGAGTTGGGGAAATAGCAGGCTGAGAATTACTTGTTTACGGATAGCCAGAGTGCTATACATCTTGCAAAGAATTCTCCCTTGCACTCTAAAACCAAACACATGCAGCTAAGACATCATTTCATTCGATCGGTATTGGAGGATGGATAGGTCAAGCTGGAAAAGATACATACAAATGATAATCAAATAGATATGTTTATGAAGGCAATGACAAGGGAGAAGTTGATCTCCTCTTCAGCTTCATTTGGCCTTCAAGGTTGAATTCAAGAGAAACAACACAATAGGGTCCAAGGTGTTGATTTCTAGTGGGAGTTTCAGGGGCAGTGGTGTTATGATCAGTCTCCAAGTGGGATATTATATGGAGTGGAGTCTGATTAGTCTCCAAAAGGGAGATTGTTGTGTTATGGAGACCAATCAGACTCGGATAAAATCTTCATATTATTTTTTATTAAATAATTTGTTGCACTTATCAAATTTTTATGCTACACTTGTATCTAAAAGGTGGTTACAAATAAATGTTAAATTCTAGAAGTGATTAGTTACAATATTTTTAATATAAAGTCTATGGACAGCTAGAAATATTAAATGTAGCCACCCAAAGAAAATGTTTTATTACGTGCATGAGGCACAACAAATGGCCACACTTCATTGGTAATTAATGGTACGTGTGGGAGCATATTAGAACACTAAAGTATGAGTTTTGGAAGTAGCAGGTCATGAAAATGTTAGTAGAAAATCACTGAATAGTGGCTAGAAAACATAGGAGAAGTTGCAGGTACCCATAGCCATGGCTGTGTAAAACCAGCAAGTGAAAATCATGGAAAAAATGTTGTTGCATGTCTTTGCATGTCATTGTAAAGGTTATTTTCTAAGAGATAAATATATTTTGGACCCTCTTGCTGGTGGGTTTATCCCAGATTTGGATCAACCACGTTAAATCTTTGTGTTCTTCTTTTCCTATCCAAAATTTTTGTGTGTTTTATTTCTCTATTTTATTGATCAAATCTACATTTAACTAATTGAAATCTACCTTCTATCCCTAACACAACACAACTTTGGGTATCCAAGACACAACTATCCCCCAAAACACCTCTAATCCACAAATGCCTTTCACATCACATACCTACAACATAAATTGGACACCAAGATTTTGTGCCCAACCATATTCCTCAATCACCACAAACACCCAAAGTGTTCCTAATGTTCAACAAGGTCAAGTGAGGCAAACACCCCCAAGTGGGTCAACAAGGACAAGTGAACACCATAGTGCAAGGTCAATTATCAACACAACAAGGTTCATCTTCACAAAGTCATCCAATTGACCCTCAAAATCAAATGGCTCCACAAGTCCCTCAAATAAACCAAGGAAACACATCAAATCAATTGGTTCCAAAACAAATCAATCAAGGGAATACATTGGTCCAAAATCCAATCCATCAAGGAAACCCATCAAATCAATTGGTCCATCAATATCAAATCAATCAAGGTAATCCTTCCAATCAATTGGTCCCAAATCCAAGTATGCAACTAACATCACAACACCAAGTGGTATCATGTCAAGTATCTCAACCTTTGGTCCCTCAAATAATGCAAAATAAAATGGGACCTCAAGATTACATTCCTCCTCTCAATCCCAAATTTTGCAAGGATTGGTAGCACAAAATCAAGGACAAAATCAACCACCCCAAAATAAACTCAATCCACCTTCACAAGCCATGATTCCTCAAAATTCACCACTCATTCCATAAAATAAAAAAATCTCAAGCCAATACATTCAAACAAGTCAATTTTTCCCTAACCAAAACACCATCCCATCATCTCAAGGACAAAATATGTTGGCTTATCAACAACAACAAAAAGTTCAATAGCTCAATTTCTAGCTTAACAACAATAGGCTCAATTACAAGCCCAACAACAAGCTTAATTTCAAGTCCAACAACAAGAACAATTGCAAGTGCAATAACAAGCTCAATTGCAATCACAATAATAATAAGTGCTTGATGAACAACAACAACAACAACAACAAGGCTTGTATTACAACCCATAACAACCATACACAAGTATGCAACAAAATGTATTGAAACAAAACTCTCAAGGAGCATACAACACACCTCCACCATTATCACCATTACATACACAATATTAAAATCCACCATATAACACATTCAACCCAACAACATGTCCTTATCAAAATCCCACATTTAATTCATCTACCATTCCACAATATAACATGTATGCTCCACCACCAAATAATCCTCAAGATGATATATCCTCACAAATAAAAATGCTTACACAAAAAATTCAAGACAACTATGTGGAGAAAATAAAGAAATCACATGCACAACAAAACTTGTGTCAATACCCTTTTCATAGAAACATTGCAATGATAACATTCCCGCCTAGATTTGAAATCCCCAAATTTGACAAATATAAAGGGCATGGGAATCTAGATCATATCAAGGAATTTTATGTGGAATGTATGGAATTAGCATACTGTGACTCCTTTTTAATGTGTATCTTCCTATGTAGTTTAGGGGGGCAAGAAATAGAATCAATCTCACATTTACATCTTGGAATTTGAAATTCTCAAGAAATAATAGATCGGTTTGTGGATCACTTCTCCTACAACCTAGACATGGATGTAAGTTTGGAATAGCTATACACCCTAAAAATGAACAAGGGTGAATCCTTTGTGAATTTCTTGCAACGGTGGAGGCATAGAGCTAGTAAGTTCAAATGGAAAATTCTCAAAGAGAAAAAAATAGGGATCATTATTGCCAATGTGGAAACAAATCTATCCTTCCAACTGAAAATGCAATGTGTCTCATCATATGAGGAACTCATCCCTAGGGTTCTTAACATTGAAAGAGCTATTATCACACAAGGAAACATGCAAGCATACAAGGACAACCACCCATCTACTAGTTCCAATGACAAGCCCCGTATTTGGGCTAAGAATAAGAATGTTACTAATGATGGTGTCGTCGATGCAAAAGTGGTCCTAAGTGCTCCAAAATAAGTAAACACCCAACAAACGAACATGCAACAAGAAAACACACAACCACAAAACAACCAACATATGATCAACAATGTAGAAACACAAAGAGGACCACCCCCTAAAAATAATTACCCTCAATGACACAAGTACACACATTTGGGGGGAACCTATTGAAGTGGTCAAGAAAAAATTAGTGCAATCCAATCTCATCACGCTCCCTAATTATCAAAATTACCAAGAACCCCAGGTCAAACCACCATGGTATAACAAGAAGGATATTTGTGAATTTTTATAAAATCAAGGGAAACACATCGAGGTACATGAAATTAAAAAATATCATTGAAGATCTTATCAACAATGGAGACGTGACTATAGATCAACAATCTAGAAATCAAGATCTTAAAGTATACAAGAACCTGATGCCAAACCATAGTAATGGAAATGATAATGGAAAAATTAAGGATTATACCAACATAGGTCAGGTCTATAACAATGTGGTAGCATCTGGCGATAATTTTATATCCTTCATCACAATCAAAAGGCCTAGTACAAAGTGTGGAGTCACTACACATCAAGGAAAGGTCACCATCCAAGGAGCACCATCACAACCTAGGGAAAAAACCTCACTTCTTAAGTCAAACCCTAGTGATTATAGTCTCTTGGCTCAATTGAAGAAGACTCTTTCCCAAATCTCCATCTTGGAGTTACTAAAAATATCTCCCACACATAGGGACATCTTAGAAAAATATTTTTCAGCCTCTTCTATACCTAAGAATCTTGATACCAAAAACTTCCAGGCTATGATAGAACACATTACCACTCCTCATCTTCTCACCTTTTTTGAGAAAGACCTTCCAACATATCCATTTCACAATCATGAATTGCATCTTGAGGTTCTCATTCACAAAAACAATGTCAAAAGAGTCTTGGTGGATGGAGGTTCTTGTCTTAATATTTGTACCCTTCATCTAATCAAGAACTTGGGTTACTCTGAAGATGTCATTGAAAAGACAAAAGGTGTTACTATAAGGGCATATGATGATCAAGAATAGGTTTCTCAAGCCACAATCAAACTCCCCATCCAAGTAGGACCCACAATTGCATAAACTACTTGCCATGTGCTTGACCTTGACCTTCCATATAATATTCTTCTAGGTCATCCATGTCATGCAAGTCATAGCTTCCACATACCATCAATGTGTTAAATTTCCCTATGAAGATAGAGTAATCACAATCCATGGAAATCCTAGACCATTCTACTATCGCAAGAACCTTGAAGAAAAGTAATACAAGATCCCACAAGTGCCTAAAAATAATGAAGTGCCAACACCCTCCTCATCCATTGACCCATCATCGATGAGCCCTCAAGACATTAGGTCAGTCCTTTAGGATTCTGTCACAATAAACTAACATTCCATCAATGTTCATATCTCATCAATAAACGGTTACTGTCGGAGTCAGAAAAACTACGTCGTCTTTGTGTGTATAATGTAGGCAAAGCCATCACTGATGAGCCCCTAAGGCACTAGGTCAATTTCCCCTTAGGCCATTGTCTAATCTCAAAAAACACAAAAACATTTGAAAACTTGTAAACCAAAAACTTTCAAAAATCCTAAGCGGCCTCAAATAACTAGAAAACCTAAGCATTCACATATACCCAAAAAGATCAAAAATAGCCTCAAAATATTGAAAAAAGCCAAAAAAAAATGAAATATTCTAGAAAATTCCAAAGCCGCCCATCCCATTTCACTTTCACCCACAATAAAATTTCATCCATAATAAATCAATCATCATCAACAAGCTTTGGTAAAACAAGTGGAAACAAGTGTGGAAATTCATAAAGTGTAAACCTGAATATAAAAATCTAAAGTATTGATCATGAGTAAACAAGTCAGTTAACATTTGTATCAATGGCCTATCAAACAATTAGTCTTAGTCAAAACATCCAATAAACATGTCCTAGGATACATCTTTCCTACAATAGACATCGTCATCAAAATTCATCTTAGTTAGGTTACTTTGGCAAGAGATATGAATAACACTGATTGTTTGTTCATTTTGATATCTTCTTATGATTTATCTTATTGACCCATTCCAAGGACCTCTAGATGATGTCTATCAAAATGATTTAGAGATAAAGGAATGGGAATTGATCATTAACTTTTGTTTGTTGTTCTTGTTGGATGTTCTTGTAATATAACCTTGGTGAATACTTGCTCTGTTGCATGTAGGAAGGTCATTTCGAACAAATTATTGACTATTGCATATGCTTTGGTCTAAAATGTTTTTAACTTCTGAACTACATTCCAATTAGGTTTTTGTATGTCAGGTGTGAGAAAAGATACTCCTATCTATTTTTAGAGTCAAATTCCATCACATTAGATACAACGCCATCTTGGTTATCAATACCTTGATGCATCATGTATGCATGTTGTATCAAAAATAAGGAATCAAATGATGAAGTATCCCAATCCATGAAACAAGAAAATCATCTCTCACCACTATATGTGATAAAGTCTCAAAGAATTATAAGCTTGTTGGACTTCTGAATCAATCCCAAAATCAATGGTTAATCCATCCATCCTATTCTTCTATCTTCTTTCCATGCTAACATGGTATCATGATAGGAAAAAATAATAAATAAATCCATTCTCCATCCACAAACCATTAGCATACATACATACTACATAATCATAATCATATCATGTCATGTCATCATTGCACAGAAAATACACAAAAAGAAATGCATCCATCATCATGGCATGAACATATAGAAAAGATACTAAAAAAGGAAGTAAATAATCATAAACATATGCATCCATCCATACATGAAACAAAGAATAAAGAAACATCACATCATAAATGTCACATCATATCATTTCATATATATCATCAAAATATGATTGTCATGATACAAAATATGAGTCAATGTGTAATATCAAAAAATGAGTATACATGAGGCTATCAAAATCATCTAATGAATGTATATACATATCAAATTAGGGCTACATATTAAAAATGAGTCTATATATGTAGATTTATCCTCGACTGTGATGATCCTAATAATATGGGATTGATCTTGATTTTCCCCAAAGGCTATTGGTGGCTGCTACCCATAGGCTGATGAACTGAAGGTCCACTTGAGCCACTAGGAACAACTTGCTCCTGCATAAAAAAATTCGTCTATCATCAATCTCTCAAAACATCCCTATGGTATAAATCACGGTAGTATGTGGCCTCAACCATGGCCTATTTGTGCATATGAGTTGACACCACCTATCCTTGTGCTTGCATCGCAATAGCCTCTAGTTTTTGTTTGCACCCTATCTCCTGAGCCAGTTGGATAGTCAACTGTTGCACCTAATAATGCTCATGATCACACTCCACAATCAACTGTTGTACCTGCTAGTAGGCATGATCATGATCCTATCACATTCTATCCCTCTCCATGATCAGCCCCTGAATCTGCACATCTCATGGACCAATACCTTGTACCAGCTACTATTGTTTGTGTTGGTGTGGTGGTGGTGGTGGTGCATGTCATAAAGGTGGTATCAAAGGAGGTTGTCTTGGCACCTATCCTACACTAGGCTGATGTCCATCACCCTAGTCTTGTTGTTTATCCTACTGGTGCCTATCACCTAGCTCCTAATCCTATTTTTTTGTTGTTGTTTCCCATCACAAAGAGGTTGTTGTGTTATGCCTTGTCTCTGTCATCTACCTTGGCCCTGTACCTATCTTCTTGTTGGATCTATCAACCATACTAGGGCATGTTATATAAACTAGGCATCATAAGCAAGTGTATTCCCTATGTCATAAGGACCATTGACATAAACCCATGGTTGTGGTACAAGCACACTAAATTCAACAATCATCACCTAAAGTGGGACCTAATGTCCCTAGATTGTCCCTCTGGTAGTTTGTGCATATATGGCTCTATATGTAGGAAGAACATCATCATGCACTTCTCCAAACTGACAGGCTACTTGATCAGGTAGATATCTCTCCACCATATAATGCTCATGGCCTAACATGCATTTGGTCTATCGAGCATAAAACAACTGATCTTGGTCAACGTACCAAGGATGATCCTAGATCCAAGGCCTCCATCTAAATACAATCATATCATCAATCACTTGCCTCTAGTATGTGATCCCTATGGTGCTTGTGTGTTTTAGGGTGGTGATCGCTCCATATCGATAAACTACAAGCTGATCTGGATCAATATCGACTAAATTGATAATGGTTTTGAGCACAACAATGTGCTCCCAAGCCCAAATATGAAAAAGTGTAATGTCGATCACTAAACTCTATCCTATCAGGTAAACAACCTAATCCATGTCATGGTATAAGAAGGAAACTATGATGGAACCCAAGTGTAGAGGTTCATCATGTGTACCATACCCTCCCAAGAAATTCCCCAACTAAATCTAAAGCCTTTGCCTCATCTGTATGACACTAGTACTTTGTTGATCAATGCACCTATAACCAATGTCAAATCAGGAACCTACCCTATGTACTATCGTTGGTCAATCTAATGGCTATCTACCCATAGGACATCTACCCTAAGAACATCATAAATCATGTCCATCCCAGCGTTAGTGTCGTATATGACTCTCTCCCTGTGGATCAAGAATCACAAAGTGTGTCGCACATCCTCCAATGTGATCATGGCCTCGCTAGTGGGAAGATGAAATGAAGATGTCTCATTGTGCCAATGCACCACCAAATTTTCCATTTTAGCTAAATGTTTCCTAATCTTTGGTATGTGAGCAATGAATCCCAAGCCGATCGTACCAAGAAAGAAGTTCCCGTCATCCCCAAAATGGTGAACACAAGAAAGAATGTTGGTTTTGTGCTCCTAGGATATAAGTGTTCTAATAGTCTACTGCACACACAAAGTGAACAACGTCAAATTTTCAAAAAAGTTTTAAATTTTGAACCTAAAACCCTAAATCAGTAATTGCATACCTATTTTATAATCATGCATCTGGTCATTGACAATTGTATCACAATTTTACAATTACATCGCTATACACAATTGTGTAGCAAAATTTAAATGCGTCGCTAGAGAAAAATTACTCAGTGCAATCCTATTTTACAAGTGTGTCACAATTTTACAATTGTATCATTGGACCAAAGTAGCACATTGCACCGCTATTTTACAATAGTGTTTCTATCCTACAAAAGCGACCCTATACCTAAATTGAACATTGTGTCATATTATTACAAATTTGTCATTGCAGCGCAATTATGCCACCAACCATGACAAAGGCATCACAATATTGTGATGTGATTGTCTGACCAACTTCAACTCAAAATAAAAGAGTAAAAAATGTGAAAATGAAAAAAGTTTTGAAGTGTGTATCGGGGGTTTGCATCGGCAGGCCATTCGAACTCTCAAACCCTATCTGCAAGGTGCTAGGCAAGCGAAGCATCAGCCATTGCATCGAGGTTTCAGAGAAAAATCAGAAGCAATTTACTAAAGCAATGTGTGCTAATGAATTGAAAGTGACCCTTCAAGTCCTATTTAAACCTAAAAATTAAGGTTTTTGACCTAATTGAAGGGGGGAAAAGGGATTTTTAATATGTTTAAACAATTTTTGAGCTATGAAGCCTATTTTGGGGGGGTTTTTAGTGTCCTAAACCTAATTTTACATCCTAGAGCTTATTTTTTGCAGCTCAACCTATGTTAAATCTTTGTCGCGATCTCGGCCTAAAATTAAAATTTTCACTAGATCTCTTGAGTGGGTTGTGTACCAGCATAATTCCTTCCGCAGGGGCAATAGTGGGGCATCCAAAAAATCAAAATATCAAAAAAAATTATCTGAGCGACAATTTTGACCTGAAAATTGTTCAGTCTTTGAACCAATGTAGCAAGTACCTCACTTCAAAGAGGGAAAAACTGTAGACACTTAAAATCATCCTGATCGATATTACACATCTAAATTTGATTGCTAACACTCTTCACATCTTGATTCATCTCTTTTTGACCATTTAATAGAATAATCTTAATTTTTAATTAAATTCACCATTTTCATATATTGATTGGATAATAAATTTTATTAGGTTAATTCATCCTTTTTCATACTAGTTTTCATCCTATTTAATTAGATAATGTGAATTATTTAATTAAATCCCCTAAGTCCTCTCATTTGATTAAATAATCTTAATTATTTAATTGAATGTCATTAATTCCCCTTTTATCAAATGAGTTATTTTTTTAATGAAATTCCTAATTTCATCCATCATGCACAATTAAATAATGCTTTAATTATTTAATTAACTAATTTCTCTCATCCCTCCCACTTGCAAAGGGATATTCCCCTGGAATATTCCTCCACTCCAATTCCCTCCTAAATGGAAATGATTTGCACATTCCTCCTAAATTAGTTAGTATTTGTGTTTCATCAAACCAATTTGAGCCATTGATTAAAATGGTCAGTCCATGTCAACTTTCAATCTCATCTATGGATTTAATTCTTGATCCATGCCAACTCCTCCTATTGATTTCCATCCATTGATTGATCAAATTAATCTTGGCCATTGATTCAACTATTTTTCCTATAAATAGTCCTCATTTTTATGAGAAAAGAATCTAAATTCATTTAGATTAACTGCACTATAATGAATTTTAGAGCATTCTTCATGAGCATTTCATCATTTAGCATCCATTTTAGTTAAGCTTTGCATCTATTTTCATTAATTTTTATCACTGTCATCCATCTTCAAGCTTGTTTCAACCAAGGGATTAGGAAAGGGATGATATTATACATCAATACAAAACCAATCCCCCAAGGGAATGAGGTTCAATACATTTAGCTAGATTTCCTTTAATCATTTCAATTTGATTCATGTTTAATGGCTTCTTAGTTTAATGTTTCAAGAATTTCATTGGGAGCTTAACTTAACTAGTTAGATCTTGGTTAAATATTGTATGTTTAATCATGTTTAGCTTAGGTTATGATCATTCTCACACTTGAAATATGCACATTTAGGCTTATCCTTTTTAGAGTATTCCCCTTGAGAGGAAGAGGATTTAGATTTTTTACATAGAATGTTGTTTTTCTTTTTTTTCTTATTTTTATGGTTCCTTGATTTTTTTTTTACTTGAGGCTCACTAACCACCAATGCTTATGGTTTAGAAGACTTGATCAGACCCATATGAATTTACATTGCTTCCTCTTAGATTGGGATATTTGCAAAGTCATCAACTTAAGAGCGACATGTGATGCTCCGACAAAAAGATGATGGGTATGAAAGCCAAAAAAAAACTGAATGCTTAGAACTAAGCTTTGATAATGCATTTATAATCAATTGTAAATCATCCTTTTCAATATTGCAATCTTCTAGTTATGTTCTTACTTTCTTAATCTTAGAGATGTAGTCTTGGATATGGTCAAAAATTTTAGGATCAAGATTCATCAAATCATTAACAATCTGATATCCCTTAATCTTATCAGTTTTAGCATACAATTTTTAAAATTATCCCAAGGCTCCTCAAGTGTTTTGGATGATTCAATATGAAATTTTAAATCAAAAGAGACTAATGAACATATTCATCCAAGTTTTTCTCATGATCAATCTTCCATATTACCAATTCTTTAGCATCGATAGGTTGAGGAATGTTTTCTTTTAGATGGCTTAGATAATCCTTTCCCATGAGATAAATCCATGTTAATTTTCTCCATGAACCATAATTATATGGAGTTAGGAGTTCAATTTGAGATCTCCCCATTGCATTAACACACAATAAGAAAAAGAATGCAATCAACCACCACAAGATTACCCCCCAAATTAATCAATTAGGAGAACCCCCAAGAAATATATAATTTTGGAACTTATATATAGTGTGATTACAATTCCATAATGCTTTCTAGAAGTTCTCAAAACTAGTTTTTCGTCAATATCTCATTTGCAAAATTTTGACATCATGGTCTAGAAAGTTATGGATATTATGGCACCTAGGGTTAATTTTGGCACCCAAGGGCTAGCATTTAGTCCTTCATATGACCATGGTTGTCTTTGGGGTTTCTAAATAATCCCACTACCCAAGGAGCGGTGGGTGGTGATAACTATGATACTGCTTAGGGTGGTGGTGACTGAATTGTTTGGGGGATAATCCCCAATAGGTTGGATTAAGCCCCATGTAGCCTATAGAAACTTAGGGCTCCACTCGACAATGATTGTGGGCCCCAAAATTTTAAAAAAATTAATCAATAAAATCAAAATTAATGATGACAAAGAACATATTGGGTGATTTGACTTCTGATGAAATTATGTAGGTGTAGTACGAGGATGTAGTGATTACACCCATAGAAAATATGTCACAGACTAGAGAATATTTTTCCAACTACAAACCTAGGACACAATGACATCAATGATGGTACGGGCATGTATGGATCGATATAGATGTATGGACGGAATTTATGGCATGGGGCTAAAAAAATTCTCAAAGGAACTAGGGCAAAAGTCTCCAATTTGGATGAATTGATAGTCGATCATAGGGTTTTGGGCCTTTTGGATGTGATGAAAGGGTCTATTTTGACCCAAAATCTCCAAAATTATAGTTACTTCTTGGATATGTCAATCACTTCCTAGCTTCAAACCCTCATAGATCTGGACTCACATGTTCAATTTGAACAAAATAAAACCAAAAAAATAACTTTATTGGACCCTTTGAACTCAATGGTGAGCTCAAATCTACACCAAAAAGCTCCAAAATGAACCTACAATATAGATCCACAAAGAGGAAACCCTAAAATCTAGTATTTCTATCAAGGTTTTTATTCTCCAAGTCATCATTCAATGCAAGAGAAGAGCATACCCAACCTTTCAAGATCTACCAAGATTTGTAACCTAGATCTATCAATTAAGACTATCAAGAAGCAATCCTACAAGCTCTAATACCATGTAAGATTTGGTATATAATACTCTACACTATGGAATATTTGGCTAAAGATTGTAGCCACCCAAGATATAGGAACTTCTATGAAAGTACAAGAGAGATCAGATATGAAAGAATAATGCTATTATATTAAAGGATGCAAATGATAGATTAAAATTGATTGATTCACAAGTGAGAACCCCTTTGGTTATATATCTAATATGATACATAAGATTAGACAAGATCATGACAATTTTATTAATCCTATGACATGAGACAACTAATATTAAATGACCTAGGATTCAAAAATTCAAAGACATAAGATAAAATAATATTTCTTACTAGCTAAGACTTCTAAAAAGATTCCTAGGACCTAAGTAAACTTAGCATATGAATAGGACCTACTAGGTGAACTAGTTAGGTAAAACACCATATTCACACTAACATATTTGGGTTATGGTGAACCATGTAAAATTGTTGGAAAGGGTAAGATAGATAAAATTACATAATAAAAACAAATGGTTGATGAAAAGAGGAGAGGAACATTCTTAATTTGGAAAAATATAATTTCAATAGGAAAATTTGGAGGTGAAGGTTGTATGTTTAAATTTATAAAAAAATTATGAGATTCCACCAAAGGATCATTTGATAATAGAGAAAGGAGAAAAGGTAGGTACATTGTATTTATGTGTTGATAATTCTAAATTGTCTATTTCCTTAGATTCTATAGGAGAAAATACAAAATTGTGGCACCATACGATTAGGCACATGAGCGAGAAGAGGATGAGGATTCTCCACTCAAGGAATTTTTTGCTAGGTTTTTAGCAAGTTGATTTAAATTTATGTGAAAAATATATTTATAGAAAATAGAAAAAAATAAAATTCCTTAGAGTTGGGAAGGAAAAGAAGAGTGAAAAGATATAGCTTTTACATTCAGATGTATGCAAACCAGCTCAAGTATAATCTCTTGGTGGCTCTTATAAATATGTTACTTTTATTGATGATGCAACTAGAAAAACTTGGGTTTATTTTACTCATCGAAAATCTGATTCCATTATACTTAAAAATGGATTTGGTTGATAATGAGACAAGAAATAAGTTAAAGTTTCTTAGATGAGATAATGGAGGTTAATACTACAAGAAGGATTTTCATAGTTACTAGTCATACCATGGGATTCATAAACTAAAGACAATTCTAGGAACACCACAAAAAAATATGCCAAAAAGGATGATTATGGCAATCATGGAGCGTGTAAGGAGAATAAGATTGTATGTAAGATTTCCATTACATTTTGGAGAAATTCTATGGATATTTAAATACAGGACCTTCAAATTCCTTGGATAGTGGTATTCCAAAGGAGGCATGGATAGGTAAGAAGGTAAATACTCATTTTTGAAAACTTCGGTTGTGAAGCATTTATCCATTTTGATATAGAAAATAGAACAAATCTTGAAGAAAAACTCGAGTAATTTTATTGGATATGGAGTTAATGATTATGGTTATCACTTGTGGTATTATGAAAATAATAAAATCAATAGGAGTAGAGATGTGGAATTCAATGATAATTTCATGTACAAAGATCAATTGTAGGGAAAGAAACAAGAAAAGAAAACATAGAATATAAAATGCTTGATAAAATCTCAAAAAATAAAGTTTCAAAAAAATAAAATGTTCAGAAAAAATAACAAGAAGTACCTCAAACTCTTGAAATAAGATATACCAAGTTAAGTAGACCCATTGAACAATACTCTCCTTCATTATATAATGTATTATTGACTAATTCAGGTGAACCAAAAATTTATGATGAAGCAATCTGGGTAGAAACTAGAAATATGTGGGAGCAAGGAATGAAAGAGGAGATGGACTCTTTGATACAATAACCTTGATATTGGACTAGGTGAATAAGGGTATAACTCAATGCAATTAGGAAGGTTTAAAGTCTCATCACTACGAATTATTTTAAGTATTTATGGTATAAACCCCAATTTGTAATTTAGGAATGTCTATTTGAAATCCTATTTTTTAATCTTGTAAACCATAAAATGTCAAAATTAAAACCCTCAACAACTATTATAAAACCTAAAATCTATATTACAAACCCAACCTCACAAGCCCCAAGAATCACCTACATGCAATAACCTATCACAAAGAATGAAATATGTACATAACAACAAAGATGCTTTGCAAGCCTCAAGCTGAAAAATGCATTAAGAGAATAAATAATTACACTGAGATCAATCCTTATGAAGGAGATCAAGAAACCCTAAATAAAACCTAAAAGGGAAACCCTAGTGTGCACACTTAATAATTAATTATTAATGTGCCTAAGTTTATCTTAAGTAACTAAAGTGATAAGTGACTTAATTAATTAACCAATATGATTAAATTAATTAAATGAAATAACTTATTACTCTAACACCCCCCCTTAAGATGAACTTAGGGAGAAGCTAAAACACTAAGAAAAGATGCATGAAAGAAAAGATGGGTCCCGATAGCAAAGGCCCGATCAGGTACCCATTAACAAATGCAATGCAAACTAAAGCAAACGAGGTAAAGGAGAAAACCCAGTGGGAACAAAAATCCTCCCCAAAATAGAATGCAAAAAACAACTAAGTGATGAAATATGGATGGCACCATAAGACCCCCCAAGGACACCATCCATCACAAAGATACATGAATGAACCCTCCCAGAAGAGGAATAAATAGACCACATAGCCCCCCCACAATGAAGTAGCTCCAGAAAGACTGAAGAAATTGCATCTCCTGAAAGAAGTGAGAGGGAAGAGGCCTGATGAATGCAATCTCTAAAGGTGAAGCAGGTGTAGCCCAAGATGTCTCCATAGAAATAGGTGTGACTTCAACCAATGAAGAAGTCAGAGTAGGTGAAGACTAAAGAGAAACCTCCAAAGATGAATGCTCAACTAGGTCTTGTTCCCCTGAAATGGAAGAAACCACAGTTGTAGTCATAGAAGTATCAACAATTGCAATAGAAGGTGGAGGAGATGGAATGAATGGCTCAAGAATTGGATCCGATGTGAGAACACCAATGTTAAAGTAGCCAAATGTCTCCTTAGAATGATGATTCGCACTAGAAGTGTGATGAACAGTTGTAGGAACAAAAGCACCATTAGTAGAAAAATCTACAAAGGAATACAACCGAGATGAGTGATCCACCACCCCAATAGCAATAACTGCTCTACTCTCCAAGTCTCTGATGATAACTGAATTAGGTGTGAACTCCACAGATCTCCCATTTCCTTCATGTGTGATCTGATATATGGAAAGAAGGTTGTTCGTCAAATGAGTAATACACAAGACATCCTAAAAAGTGTTATCCCCAAAATTAATAGACCCCTTCCCTATAACACTCTTGTATGTATTGTTTCCTAGCAAAATAGGAGACATGGTGTGAGACTCAAAGGAAGTGAACATAGACTATGAAGATTCCATATGATGAGATGTTCCTAAATCTAGAAGTCATCTCCCTGATCCAAGACCTGAAGAAGCACAAAGAGCATGTCCCTTCATATCTGATGAAGTATGTAAACTAGTTGTGCCCCTATCATGCTGCTCTGAAGAAGAAGAATGAGGGGAAGGAGATGATGTAGAAATCCTAGAAGGCAAATCAATCTGATGTTTCTGAAGAAGATGCTTCAGCTCATCAATGTCCTTATAGCAACTATGTTCTTCATGTCCTTCCCTCTTGCAATATGCACATGTAACCTTCTCCTTCTTATATGATTTCCCCTTAGAAAAGGAGGATGAATCTGAGGACTTTGTGTGTTGCTCATAAGATTTGGAATCCTTTTTTTTTTCTTGCCTTTTCCTGTAGAATCCTTTTGATCTCTGGGCTCCTGTGATGCAATAAGTGTTTGTGATAAAGAGGGATTCAACTTTCCCATGCTAGCCAACTTGGCCTACTCTTGAGTGAGAGAAGATGCAAACTCATCAAAAGAAGGCATAGTAATTATAATACCAAGTGCATCCCTAGTGGCATAAAAGGTAGATACAAAAACTGAATAATCTGGTCCAAGCTTAGAAAGAATGGACAATATCAACTTAAAGTCTTCCTTCTAAACACCACACTGTGAAAGTTGCAATCTGAGAGACTTAAGCTTTGTGAAGAACTCTTGGATGCTATCAAAATCCCTAGGATTTAAGCCAATTAGCTCATTCTCCAACTGAAACCCTCTCATAGTATCCTACTTCCCAAACAAAGACTCCAAAGTAGTCCAAATCTGATTGGGAGTAGTGCAAGACTCTAGATGGAAGAGGATATCTAAATAAATACAAAATCATAATGTTCCAAAAGCCTCATCACACCTATTAAACCATTTTCTCTTTTCAGCAACACCTGTGGGTCCAACCTTTGTACCCATGGTCACCCTATATAACCCTTTGTGCTTCAAATGGATCTCCATTTTTTTTTACAACTAAAGTAGCTGAATGAAGTAAGGGGTGAAATATTATGTGAATCCATGTGAATACAGTATTATATACTCTCAATAAATAAAAAATGCTCTTTGATCTCAAAAAATTGTCTGAATTGCATGTTTCCCAAGAAATGAACCAAGAAAACAAAATATGAGATCAAATAAGAATATCAAATACTTGGTAAATATTTTATAAAATCAGGTTTGATTTCTGTGTAGAGAACGGAACCCATCTTTTTGACACTTTTTTTTTTGCGCAAAACAGAGTCCGGATGTAAAAGTTACGCCCCTCAGAGTGAAAACAACAACTTCAGACTTTGACAGATGAAAGAGGCATCAAATAGAAAAATCAGAAAAAAAAAACACTAGTACCACAGCGTCGTGCTTAGAACTAGATTTTTGGTGATATCTCATTTTTGAAAAATGGAGATCATATGCAAAAAAATATGTCTGATTTCGTGAAAACAGCTCCAAATTGCTCAATAAGGCCTCCAGAGCCCTTAGGGGCTAAAAAAAAACAAGCCCCTGGTTGCATGAAAGACTAGGGGGCTGGCAGCTAGGGGTTGGGTCGAAGCCCTCAGTCACCAATGTGACCGTCGCTGGGGGCTGACGACCCAGCAGGGGTTGGCGTTGGCTCCTGGTTGACTATGTGACCACTGACTGCAAACACAGAGCCCTCAGGGGCTAAACCTAGGAGCAATGACCTTGTGTTGGAGACTGCTAGTGGCGGTGGCCGCAGGGAGGTGTGGTGGTGGCCGCTCGATGGAGTGGTGGTGGCTATGAGCTTTTTAACTAGCTGCATAAATCAAACTACTGATTTTTCTAATTTTTTTCATTTTTTTGCCTCATGAAGCGTACCCTGGGGTCGTACAGCCTTGGGGCAAAAAAATTTGCCTCACTGATCGACTATGTCCAAAATGGATAAATTTTATATGAAAATAGGGGTTTTTGGGTGCTGCGGACTCAATGGCAAGGTTCATTTTATCCAAAAATGCTGAAAAAAAAGGCTACCCCCAGATCAAGCAAAAAGATGTCTGGCTTGAAGCCCTTGCACAGAAAAAATCACTGTAAGGCAATATCTTCAAAAGATGAACAAGGAGCTGCAATTCTGGTGCTCTGATACCATATAGAAGTTGATAAACCTAAACTCACAAGCCCCAAGAATCACCTGCATGCAATAACCTATCACAAAGAATGAAAGATGTACAGAACAACAAAGATGCTCTGCAAGCCTCAAGCTAAAAAATGCATTAAGAGAATGAATAATTACAATGAGATCAATCCTTATGAAGGAGATCAATAAACCCTATATGAAACCTAAAAGGGAAACCCTAGTGTGTACACTTAATAATTAATAATTAATTAATTATTAATGTGCCTAAGTTTAGCTTAAGTAACTAAAGTGATAAGTGACTTAATTAATTAACCAATATGATTAAATTAATTAAGTGAAATAACTTATTACTCTAACACTTGTTTCTAAATTATAAACCCTAAAATTTCTATTTCAAATAGTATTATCAATACCATATATATGGCTTTTGATTGATATTTTAAAAATGTGTATCTTACAATAATATCTATTTTTTAACCCTAAAATGACAAATTGAAACCATAAATAGCTATTATAAACCTAAAAAAAAATTAATCAAAAAATAAATGATGAGAAGTCATTCCACTTTAACATTTCACAGGAGCATCAAGCACTACATAGATTACAAAGTCTAAAATGTCTATTTGAAACCCTAGTTTCTAGATTATAAACGATATAATATCAATAATGGTTTAAAATAGATATTTTAGGCTTTATAATCTAAAAAATAGGATTTGAAAAACATAATTTTAGGGTTTATAATCTAGAAACTAGGGTTTCAAAAAACATCCCAAGGATTTAATTTGATGTTCTAGGGTCAAAATAATTATATATAATTTCAATTTGACATTTTAGGGTTAAATAGTAGTTGTATAGGGTTTCAAAATAGCTATTTAGGGTTTCAAAATATTTGTTTAGGGTTTCAATTTGATATTTTAGGATTACAAAAAATTGTTTATGGTTTCAATTGAATATTTTAGGGTTTCAAAATAGCTATTTAGGGTTTAAATTAAATATTTTAAGGTTTCAAAATAGCTATTTAGGGTTTCAATTGAAGATTTTAGGGTTTCAAAATAGTTGTTTAGGGTTTCAATTGAATATTTTAAGGTTTCAATTTGACATTTTAGGGTTGAAAATAGTAGTTTATGGTTTAAAAATAGTTTTTTATGGTTTTAATTTCAAATTATAGGGTTAACTAATAGCTTTTTAGGGTTTAAATTTCATATTTTAAGGTTAAAATTAACGTAAATAAATATTTATAATATAATAAAAAATCATGGATCTGGTATTAAAAATTACCTATTAAATAGAAAATATTACAAGCAACCTATGGACAACAGACCTTTGTTTGAAGCCACATGGAACAATTCCAAGAAAAATGAGTTATTGAAGACCCTTAACTACCTATTTTGTGTGACCTATCAAAGTTGACCCATGAAAGAGATGGCTAGTTGGATTTCTCAATGCTCTTATGAAATATGAAAGGAAAATGACTTCTCATCGTTTCACTTTTGATTATTTTTTATATTGAAATAATATCTTCATTCAAAGTCCACCTTCAAACAAAGGTATTATTTGGTATTTTAAACAATAAAATACTATCTTTTCAAATTAAGGTAACCCTTCTTCTGAAGGTGTTTATGGGAGGACCTTCAAAAGAGGGTACTTCATTCAAAGGTGTTTGCTAAATTTCAGCCCCTCACAAAATGAATAAAATGATGTCCCAATTTTGGGACTCACTATTGTGGGATGACCCCTTCAAGCATATGGGGATTCCCAACTTTTCATGAAACAAGTTATCAATGAGTATCAAACAAAAGATGATAAGCTCCTCCCCTATAGGGGCATGGAAGATAGCTTCAAAAATTACTCCATCCACATCTATTTTGGATAGGTTCCTTGTCTCAACAAAAAAATCCAGATGTCATGGATACTATTGGGTCTTTGCTAGACATGCCACAAGATAGTCAAAGATGTGAGTGTCTAGTATCTTAATTCCATCATATGATATACCTGACTTTAAACTTATTTGTGATATTATTGGTTTTGAATCCCCCTAGTATCATGATATATATACATACCTTCATGATCAACCCCTACCACCCAACCTCACATGCAACCAACATAAATCCTTCATCCAACACACATCTTCTTACACTCTTCTAAGAGATTATTTATCATTAGGGCTATCATGGTCCTTAGTGTGATGTTTAAACTCAATGTAAGCTAACCTCTCATTATAAGAAGTACAAATTGAATTTTTAGGGCACATACTAATGGAATGGTACTGGCTAAGAAACTTATCAAAATAGGGTATCATTTGCCTACAATGGAGCATGATGCATATGAGTATGTCAAGCAATGACTTGCATGCCAACAACATGGAAATATCATTCACATATCTTTCCAAGTGTTTCAAACTATCACTACTCCTTTTCTCTTTTCCAATGGGCTTTGACTTAGTTAACAAGATTCATCCATCCTCCAATGGCCACAAATTCATCATAACTGCAACTAAGTACATTTTATGAACTAGGTAGGAGTTATTCCCCTCACCTTCGCTACTAGAAACCAAATATCTAAGTTCACCCTATACCATATCATATGTTGTTATGTAATTCCATCCACCATCATTAATAAAAATGGAAAACCATTTAAGAATCATGAATTCTTCACTCTCTATGAACACTTCCACATCCATCATCATTGGTCAATCCCCTATTAACCTCAGGGTAACAACCAAGTTGAGGCAACTCATAAAACATTGTTAAAAATCATCATGAAATTTGTAAGTGATATTGGTCATGACTAGAACCTCCACCTCAATCTTTCCCTTTGGGCATATTGTACTATCATCAACACACCTATCAATGCCACTTCACATTCCCTTTTCTTTGGCACTAAACCCATCTTTCTAATTGAATATGAACTCTCATTATTACACATATCCTTGAAGGACCTTACTAATGATGAAGATTATCGTGTTTCATTATTAAATCAATTAGAGATCTTAGATGAATGTTATCTCAACACCTTAAACCACCTCTAAGATTATCAAAATTTCCTCTGAAGTAGCTACAATAAGAAAATTAGACCTAGAGAGTTTAGATTTGGTGACCTTTTACTCAAATAAAATCAAAAGAGTCTTCAAGACCAAGAAAATAAAGTAAATTTTGAGCCTAATTGGTTGGTTCCTTATCTTATCACATCAAAATATGGGTTAGGTTCTTTTCAATTGGCTAGTCTAGAAGGACAAACCTTGGTTGAACTACTCAAAATCTTCCATCTTAAAAAGTTTTATGCTTAAGTTCATGCAATATCCCACTTTCAAAAATGAGAAAAATATCAAAAAAATCAAAAATAGTAAAGAGAAATTATTTCCTATGGTGAAAATCACTCTTTGTGGTGCCTTGGATAAGTATTGTGGTGAAAACCTAGTAAACATAGACCATTTTTAGATTGCAGCTCCATTATCTTAAAAATCCTCTTGTTACCCTTGTGCCATACATTACCATTATCCTTTCTTATTGCTCTCCATAATCTTGTTATTAGTTTCCATCTCCATCATATCCATACTTGATCCTCTCATGACTTGCTTCATATCCCATTTTTAGCTTCATGCATGAATTTCTCGACAAGTCCTAATATTCTACATGTGGTTACAACTTCAAACATCATTACTTAAAAATCCAAACCAACCCCAACCACCTATATCTATTTTAGTTTTTCTAACCCATCCACTGACACCTAAGCTCATCATTATTTCCCCATGGATTTTTGTAGGTAATTGAGTCGCACCTTTCACCCACCATGTCTCCCCCACGGTGCCATCTAGGTCATGTGATCAGCAATAGCCCACAAGCTTGTTCTACAATATTATTCAATAGTCACTTTAGTCACATGTTCCATGGTCACCTTTTTTTAAATCAATTTCTAGGTCCTACCTATCCATCCTTTGACTTCACAATACATATCATTCCTCAAATCAATAAGAATCATTTCATCCTATATCCTTGGAAAAAAATAATAAAGGTGTATATCCTTTCATTTTTAGTTTTGGATTTTTTCATCTTTCTTTTTGAATTCCCACTTTACCTACTCAAGCTCACAATAATCCTTCATATCATGGTGTACTTTGACTAGTGAAATCAAGGACAAGTTGTTCTTTTGAGTTTTGTGTGTGTATATCTATCCCACCTTGTACTCACCAAGGCCTACCAATACTTTGTGTTGTACTAGGGTATTCCTTCAAATTTTGGTTATTCAAAACTATACCCACCAAGCCTCTTCAAGACCTTGTGAAGTGTTGGATTAACCTTTTTATTTGTTGAGTTAGTCCTATGCACATGATACATGGTCACTTTGGCTCTTTATACCTCAGTGCATAGTATCACATGCTATATCAAATTAAGTGCTCACTACATTTCAATTTAATCCTTTCATTCAAAAGTATATTCCCCATCCATCCCTATATTCTTATCTATCCCAAATCATACTATCCTCTGTCTTTTCCTCCCTTAGTTTTGTAACACATCACTTCTTTTTATTTGTCCTTTCATTTTTCCATCTTCCATTTTTATTTTTCTCTTGTCCTACTTCCACATCCAATGTACCATGGCATGACACTTCCATCCATTCATTTTAGTATATCATCCCATTTGCATCCATCATATAGTTAGTCATTGATCCACTTAGATTTGTTATTCTAAGTGTTTATCCATCATATAGTTGATCATTAATCCATTACATTCATTTTATTTTTTGTAGTGTATCATCCCATTTGCATACATCATATGGTTAATCATTAATTCATTTGGTTCATTTTAGATTTGTTAGTCTAAGCATATATCCATCATATAGTTAATCATTAATCCATTAGGTTCATTTTATATTTTTTATTCTAAGCATCTATCCATTATGTAGCTAATAATTAGTCTATTAGGTTCATTTTATATTTTTTAGTATAAGAATTCATCCATCATATAGTTTATCATTAATCCATTGGGTTCATTTTGCGTTTGTTATTCTAATAATCTATCCATTATATGGTTAAGCATTCATTCATTAGGTTTATTTTGGATTTTTTAGTCTAAGAAAATACATGACACTCATTTAAAATCCACCTAGGAATCATCATAATCATCATCATAAACATAAGCAGTATCCACCTATATTATGCAAATAACATCCATACCACATAATCAATACCCATATGTCATCATTCATATAGAATCATCAATAAACATAGCATATCCACATGTCTAAAATATCATACATCTATAAACATAAACATCACATGCATTATCATCATTGCATATACATAGGTATACAAAAATCATACACAAACATCTACATCCATAAACATAATCACCATTAGTCATATGCATAAGCATTATAAACATTCATATCTATAAGAATAAACATATAAACATCTAGCTATGCATCATACACATCATAAGAATACACATAATCCATTATGCACATCCTAATCATTCCATCATATCATCAATATATGCCTTTCATAATGTCCATGTCATAATACAAATGTGTCATGAATACATCCAAAACTCATCTGTACATTGGCCCCATAGAGCATTTGTATATACATAGCCAAAATGTGCCCCTAGGGAATATGTCAAAACTATGTCACCTTTGTCCCAATCTAGGGCTAGCTATGGCTAGACCTTTCCCCTACATATGGCCTCGAGGATGGTAGTGGTGGAAAACCCCATGGACACTAACCTCCCCGATCTAGCAAACCCATAAACCCCCAACTTGGATTGCTCCACATAGTTGGGATCTCTTTAATTTTCTAGTATTTCCTACTCATATAGATACCACCAGTGTCTCACCTCTCACAAATCCTAAGATATCTCTACAAAGATGTGTATCATCCTCTGAAGCCCTAATAGGAACCTCATACAATTTCTATATCTAAAACTATTTCCACAGGCCATCTCTCTCTACTCACACTTGATCTAACTGTCTATAGAGTGCATGATTCTCACTTAATAATTGTTTCAGTCTCATCTACATAGACTCTTCCTCAACCCCTCTATCTCCCTATGGTGGCCCATGTGCTTATACCTATGGTGATCCTACTCCCTACCCACCTATATCACTGCTTGATAAACTTGAGTTTGATCTTGAACCACCACCACTCTCCCTATTGTTTCTACTCCTCTCCTCTATGCCCTCACCCTTCCCTTCTGCAATCTCATCTCCCTCCTCCACCTCCACCTCAATATCCACATTCTTTGACCACTTCTCCTCTACTCTATCTCATCTTGCCCCACTAGCCCCCCTCATAGGATGCACCACTTAACTCACCTCATTGCTCCTCCCACTCCTCTCCCTCACCACATCACCTCTCTAGTAAGGTCCCCCACCTCGATGGTTTCAACATACGAGGTACACGCTACACCCACCACCTCCTATTATGTTGTTTTCACCCCTACATCAACCACATCATTGTGGTCCTCCCACTCCACCATTTCCATGCCCTCCTAGCTCTATAGGGAATTTTTCATCCCAATCTATGGGCCCTATGATACCTCTCATGCAACCCTCACAAACACATGTAGCCCCTTCAATACTCCCTATTGTAGTCCAAATTGTCTCAGCACTTATTTAGGCCTATAATGCTTAATGAGGTATGGATATTTATTGATCAAATAACACTATGCCATAGTATATTATAGATATTGTTGGTCATTCTACCACCCCTCCCCTTCCCTTTAGGGGCTCCAAGTGATATTTTTTCATCTAGTTCATACAACACCCATTTCCAGTGATCCATATCCCCCATGCATCTATATTGTGCAATCATCTTTCATTTGAATACATATAGCTTGTTGAAATTTGGTCTCACCTTATCTCCCATGAGTCATAGCACTACTCTATGCTCCTAGGCCCATACCTATAATAGTGTAGTGGAAAAAATTCCTACCCTCTCTATAGGTCATCAAATTCAAATATGTGTATATGTGTGCTAATATGCACAACCCCCATGCAAACCATCACCCTTGCTCCACCATCTATGTGATGCAGTCCACCAATCCTATGTGGAAGGATCTCCTACTCTTATTAGGAAACAATATGCCACTAACAAGAGTTTCCATCACAAAAAATAATGATGGAACCATCCCTCTACATGCATCCAAGTGTAACGCCATCCCCCTCAAGAAATTTTTCCTCCAATTAATCATTGTAGAGTTGCATTTTCCATTTTTCATGATGTATTCACCATATGGGCCCTAATGAACACCTATAGTATCCTCCAAACATCCTTCAACATCATTGTCATCTCCCTTGTTGAAAAGTGGAATGTGCTTGTCACAAATCTCCAATGCTCAACCAAATCCATCAACATAACCCAGTGTGCACGAATACTTGACATCCATGCCACAGTCCAACCTTGTCACTTGGAATGTATCCCTCTCTACATCTGCCAACTAGTCCATCAAACTCAACACCCTAGGTCACCCCTTTCATGTCTCCAACTAATCCTACACAGCATTCACTATCACTCGTTATTTATATTCAAATTTCTAAACTCCTCTTATACATGCATTTTCCCCCTTCCATTAATGCATTTCCCTTTCAAATAAAATCATGGATTTACCTTGCTCAATAGTCGAAGCAACCTATGCAACCGCCCTTTCATCCATATCCATACATTGTGTAACAGACACATTATATCATGCAATCATGTCACTTTATCACCACCAGCAATTTAGCAAAACAAAGTGATAACATTATCATCTCACCAAATAGAATAGACCCACTTCTTATAAAACCAATAATTTGAACCACAACTGCCTTGCATACCAGTGGAACCACCCTGACCCCTGACATAACTACTGATTCATGTTTTTACCAATTGGGTTGTTCTATATTTTCCCAAACTTCCCCCTATATAAATACACCTAAAAGCATTAAATGTTGGTTTTAAAGGTGTACCATAAGGCCTGCTCCCTCAGGGTACCTGGACCTCCTCACCCGATCTGCTCAATGATCTACTACTGGAATATTTACTATTACATAGGGTACAAATGAATAGCTTTTATCCCTTGTGTCTATTTATTTATGCCCTTCTATTGTTTTTGTTTCCATTTCTTCATCGTAACTCTATTTTTCTTTCCTTTTTTTTCCTTTTTTTGTTTCATCCTCATTTTTCCTCTTCTATCCATTTTTACTCCTATCTTTTTATTTCAAGAAGCCATGTGGGTCCCTTTGTTTTCTTCTTATCATTTTGAGGGCCATCACCCTTCTACTAATTTTTCCACTCCATAATCCTTATTTTGATCTATGTTTTATTTTCCTTTCAAATAATGTTATTTTAGTTTCATTTCAAAAGAGGAGAAAAATATAGACAGCTAAACTTGATCATCTATATTTGATCAACTTATCTCAATTTCCCCTCAATTTTACTTATATATTAATTAGATAATATTTTTTACTTATTTGATTATCTTGTTCTTCATCTAAAATTATTTACACATTCACCTTAAAATCCTAACCCTTGTAAAATTATATTCATAATTATTTACCCAACCTATATCCCCCGTTCTTTTAAAACAAATAAATATCCATATTTATTTAATCTTCCTTTTTAGGCACTTTCTATTATCCATGCCTAATCATCTATCACCGTGTAATCTCTCCCTAATCACTTGCACATGGAATAATCAATCACTAAGCTCGTATTTGACCAACCTAAACCCTTAGAAAATTCACTTGTCATACTAAGTACCCACAAGTAGTACTCCAATGCATGGGTTAAGCTTGAAAGTAAGTCAGATGAGTGGAAACAAATTCCTACACTAATCTAAGTAGGGGAGAGTTACAAAATTTCATTTTAACTCCTTTAAACAATTACAACAAGAGAAGCACATAGAGAATAAATGAATGGAACAACACATATAACAGTGACACCAAATATACGTGGGGAAAACCCTTTCGGGTAAAAAAACCCACCCTCCAAAAGCACAGTACCATTGTATTACTTCAAAAGGAATTACAATACAACCCCAACTACATAGCCTTCTTCTACAAGTGCTTCAAAACGAACACCTATTTTGGAATGATATCGACATCACTTTGTTAATTACAAAAAAAATATGCATTCTACAATGCAAGGCATACATTTTATAGAGAATACAAGCCAAGAGAAGCTTCTAAAAAGGATGGGCGTCCAAATACACATGGCACAATATCCTATGCCATAGACATGCATTTGGACACTTGTACTAGATTCCCTTACACCTCTTTATAATTGTCATACATACAAATATTCTCTCTCCTAGCTTGGGCGCCCAAAATGTGCTCATAGTTGCTTATGGTAGATGCCTTACAAATGTCATAGAATATGTCATAAATCTTCCATAAAATATATCATAGAATCCATAAGAGAATATTTCATAACTGACTAAAAAAGTCGATTCTCTTACATCTTGTCATAACCCAACTTAGGCTCCAACTTTCTCCATGCAACAAGATGTCTTCTGACGCATCATAAAATCTATCATTGGTCAAAGATTCCAAAGTGGGATGCCTATGTCCACTTGGGATGATTATGTGTCATCTAGTCACCTCTAACAAGTATACCACCCAACCAATGGGTCCCAATTTGTGACATGACACCATAGGCAATTAAATAACATAATTAAAACAACAATACATCAATTAAATCAATATTAGGACTCTAAGGTTGAGACACCTTAATCCCAAAATTCTCCCACTTGTCAAAGACCTGTCGAGAGTCATACAAAATCATATTCTCAGAGCCCCAAGGCCCATGGAATTGGAACACCATTTAAACTTCTTTGTGCTCACTGGTTTTGTTAGTGTATCTGTAACATTCACCAAAGTGTCAGCCTTCTCCAAATTCGCATTTCCATCTTCTACCATATCATGAACAAAATGATATTGAACATTGATGTGCTTTGTTCTGGCATTGAAGGTAGGATTATTTGCTAAGGAAATTGCACTTTGACTGTCACAACAAACAGTAATTTGTCCTGTATCTAAACCAATATCATAACACAATCTCTTAAGCCAAATAGCTTCCTTACAGGCATGAGTGGCTTCCATATACTCTACCTCTATCATGGACAATGTGACTATAGCCTATCACTTACTCATCCAACTGATAGCACCATCGAACATCATAAACACATAAGTATTGGTGGATCTTCTGCTGTCAATGTCACCTGCCCAATCCGAATCCACATATCCTTGAATGCCACAAAATGTTGATGTCCAATAGGATAAGCATGAAAGCACAAAGCATAATTATAAGTGTCCCATAAATATTTGAAACCCCTCTTAACTGCATCCCAATGCACCCATCCAGGATTAGCCATAAAATGGCTAAGGACTCCCACTACTTGGGAAATGTCTGGTCTTGTGCAAACCATCGCATACATCAGACTACCAAATGCACTTGCATTTGGTACTTTACTCATGTCCTCCATCTCAGTAGGAGATTTTGGACAATCAATTATAGAAATTTTTGTCCCTTGTATCACAAGAAAAACTAACTGTCTACAATCTACCATGTTGAATCTCTCCAACATCGAGTTCACATACTTGCTTTGGCTTAACCAAAGCTTTATGTTAGCTTTGTCTCTCATGATCTCCATTCCCAAAATGTACCTAGGTACACCTAGGTCTTTTATCTCAAACTTTGATGACAACTAAAACTTCAAATCTAAAATCATACTTTTACCATTCCCAATAAACAACATATCATCTACGTATAGGAAAATAATGAGAATGCAGCCATTATCAGTTTTAAAGTATACACAATGGTCAAATTTAAATCTTTGAAATCCCAATGACAACACATAGGTATCAAACTTCTGATACCACATTCTAGGGGACTATTTCAAACCACAAAGAGACTTCTTCAATTTGCAAACCAAACTTTCTTTACCTTTTCAATGAAATGTGTAGGTTGTGACATGTAAATCTCTTCCTCCAAATCACCATGAAGGAATGTTGTCTTCACATCCATTTGATCCACTTCTAAGTTGTATGTTGTTGCAAGTGACAACAAAATATGGATAGATTTCAACTTCACTACAAGAGAGAATATCTTCCCATAATCAATTCCCTCCACCTGAGAAAACCCCTTAACAACCAACTATGCCTTATACTACTCAACACTGCCATCAGGACCACACTTTTTCTTGAAAACCCATTTACAATTAACAGGTTTATGTCTAGCAAGCAAAGGTACCCGATCCCAAGTCTTTTTTTTCTTTAAAGAAGTCATCTCTTCATCCATGGTTTGCATCCAAGAATTTGAGTCACTCATACCCAATGCCTCTAACCATCCTAGGCTCATCAATGTTAGTAATCAAGGAAAAAATACAACTAGAATCTAATAATAAATAACCAAACCTTTCTAGTTTCCACCTAGCGCGTGTAGACCTCCTCAATGGTTGAGGTTGAGGTTATCCTTCTTCAGAACTTTCGGAGCTACTTGAGCTCTTCTCATCATCAATTCCAATAGGAGTACGTAGTTCTTCTTTCTTCAAAGTAGGTAGAATCTAAACTACCTCCTTATTTTGTTTCTCCTTTTTTCCTAGTTGCAACTCAATATTAGAAGGCTTCATCTCTCTAAAGATCACACTTCTACTATAGAGAACATTTTGAGCTTCTGGATCCCAAAGCTTGTACCCTTTCACACCGACACCATAGCCAAAAAAGATACACTTAATAGCCTTGTTCTCAAACTTAGACCTCTTCTCAATCGGAACACGGGTGTAAGCTTCATAACCAAATACTTTGAGATGTCGCATCAAAGGATTTTTACTAGAACACACCTCCATGGGTGTTTTTCAACAAGCGTTGATGTAGGAGATCTATTGATCAAATAACATGTAGTGGCTACCACTTCAACCCAAAATTTCTACTCAAGGCTAGCAAAACTCAACATACTCCTAGCCCTCTCCATCAATTTTATTGTTGTGCCTATAGCACACATGCCCCATTCAGAATAGGGACCCTCTATCTTTTGCCCTATCGGATCATTTTGTGGCCACCTCATTTTGTGCGCTCCCATTTTTGTGTCTGTAATGTTCAACATGTTTCTCAAGTCTCATCTTAGGTTGGCCATGAAGTGCCCCTCAAAATTTTTTGAAGTCTTGAGGCTTCCTTAACAAAACCTTTTGCTAGCGTCTATGGAGAGTCTCAAGACCAGATCATCGGGATTCCACTCTCGAGTTTCCTTGTTTGTATTGCCTTTTCAGACAGCTTTCTCTCCGTGCCTCCCTGGCTCCCGGACCCCGACTTTGGGATTCATGTCTGGTGACTTGTGTGTAAAGTGGCATTCTGTCACACCCTCCAGACCTGACCCTCCGGGTTTCCTTCTTGTCCTTGCCATTTTGGACGACTGTCGGCCAACATCCTTCTACCCTCCGGACCCCAGTTCCTACTTGGCCGTTGAATTCATGCTTGGAAAGTTTTTTGGACGGCATTTCCCTCACATCACTCCAAGCCTCAGGCTCTGAACTTCCCACTGCCATCCTTAAATTCAAATCCACCAACCTCACCGATCACTATACCTACATTTATTAGGGACATTAATTTTGATTAGGGGTATAAGTATTGGGTCCTACATGTCATTTTCACATGTCAAGAATTCAAGAGAAGTGCAGTGCAATCGCCCCTTTTCGCACCCGAGCCATCCCTTCACTGTTCTTCGAGGATCCAATAGTGTTGTTCTTCAGGTCTATGAGGTATATTTTCCATCCAACAGCCTGCTTCACCTTTTCATAATTTAATGTTTAAAATATTGATGAGAAGGGGAGAATTTGTGTGAATCTGATAGAGGGAACACTTTGCCACAAACCCACATGCTAAAATCTCCAAGAACTCCCTCCCAAGCTTAGAAAATCAAAATCGGATCCTAGTCTTCCCGTCATTCTTTGAACTGAGTGACCATGCCCTCTGGGCCCAAGACCTTCGGTTGCCATTACAAATTTAGAAAACAAACTTACCTCAAACGGTGAAGCATCCCGTGGGTTCCGACATTCGAGACTCCACCTTTGGATTGTAGCTTCACCTTCACTGTTTCAAACGGCGTCCTCCCCTCGCCCACTCGGATCTCAGACCCCAACTCATCATTTGATGTGAGACCTTCAACAAATCCTCCACCTCCAAGCAGCACCCAGGCCCCAGTCTGCGGGCCGTCGTTGACATTCTGCTATTTCATTTCACCCATCGGGTGACCGCCTTCCGGCTCCCGAGTCTTGAGTGCTTCCCTGACAAATTGTTTAATGAAAATCTTTAAGTCCTTTGTCAGACCCCACCCACTAGGCTTCCATCATCAGAACTCCGTCCTGACTCGATCATCCCAAACAGAAATCTCAAGCCATCCTTCCAACCTCTAGACCCCGACATCCCAATCTCCGCCAAGTTTTGGCAGATGAAGTCACGGGGTGAAATCTCTTCTCGAGTCCGAACCGTTGGGTGGCAGGTCCAGGTCCTGGACTTCCATCCCCATTTTTCAATTTCTTACAGCTATCATGCAATGGCCTCCCGACCCTCGTGGCCCAGGGCTCTCCAACAACTAAAATTCCTAAAGCACGGTTTCACGACCTTCAGCCTCTCGAACTATGGGACTCCTCCTCCAGAATGACGTTTCTCCAATGTTGTCTCAAATAGATAACACTTGGCAACCTTCCCTTATTTTTACCCCAAATTCCTTGATGGTGACCTAGGTGACCTCCAATCTGAAAACGAACAATGATCCACGTGCTAAAATGTGATCACCTTCCCCATGGATCCTTCATTATCCAAATCCAAGGTCGAGGGAAGTCATCCAGGTCTTCTCACTCTGTCAGCCCTCTAGAATAGCATTCTGATAGGGGAAGTCCGGCCTCTGGGGCCCGGGTCATTCATTTTCCTTCTAGAGAATCTTCAGTGATAGATTCAATTAAGTGATAAGACATTTGAATGGTATATTATTCGATCTAATCTTATTTTGCAGGGATTTCACTAACCATTTATATCATCATGCTAAGATTGTACTTAACTTTGGCCTCCATGTGCAGGATATATAGAATCAGGTGCAGAAACCTTGAGAGCAGCCAAGGACAAAGGAAAGAGAATTGCCAAAGCTCCTCGAGGCAAGGAGGATAAAGACCAAATGAAGTACCAATTCTAGGGAGTGTCCTTGCACTCCAAGATCACAACCAAGTGGAAGGACATCACTGACACAAATATTGGGCATGTCGATATTGATGAGTTCATACAAAGGGTTAGAACAAGCCCCAAAATAGATAATGCAAGACTCATCAGGAGCAGCGGAATACTCAAAGTTGCAGGTTTCCCTCCCGCCTTGATTGCTCCCGATCTGGTAATGGCCTATAGAGAGGCATATCAGCCAAAAACAAGGACTATTGTCGACAAGGATGGGAACATCTTGGCCGACATGTCACCATCAGGAATAGAAAAAAACCTTCCACATACCTATCTTTGGAAAGATGGAGTTGCCTACTATTCAAGAATGTAAAGAAATGTGGGATGAGGACCCCATAAGATGCAAAAATCTTATAAATCAATATTGGTTGAAGGACAGATGAGGTAGCACTACAAAGGTTCCCCAAGAACTCTTTTGTAGCGACTTTTTCGAGGACTACCATGATTTGATCACCATGCTGAGAAGAATAATGGGCCTCCCTTATGCGGCGTATTTTCAAGAATGGATGGTTTATTTCATCGAGCACATTGTCCATGGAAAGGACACCATGCTCCACTAGGGAGGAATAATCAATGACCACTTTCATGATCAATTCATGAGTTTCAAGAAGACATCCAAGTTCTACATGACCTCTTACCTAGTATACTCACTGGCCAATAAGAGGCATTATAATAGGTTATTCAGAATTCCAAACGAAGTGCCTAGTAAAGAACTCAAGGCTTTCGACAAATACCCTTCATTACAGTTTAGGAATTTCAAAAAGGATTATTGCAGAGTAAATGATGCATTCATCGCTTACATCATTAGGTTGCTTAGGGGCGATTTTGAGAGAAGGGTCTCCCATAGTGCTCGAGCGTTTCTAAAAAATTATGCCTTCATGTTTATCTAGTACCCCAAGTTCACATACATCCACACCCAGGGCTTCTCAGAAAGGTCGAACAAGCTACCCCAATATCCTAATGACCAAATTATACTGTTGGAACTCTCTTGGTAGTTGCGTAACATTTAGATCATTCTAAGTAGCAAGCATCTAGAGGGGATCCCTTATCCCCTTACACTCGGCCAGGGGATGTATGAGCTTTAGAGTTCCCAATGCGCCTACAATTCAAAGAAGGAACTGGCAGAATATCACTTCAAATTTCACATGGCCAAGCCACGAATAGATCCATAAGATCATGTTAGAAAATTGATTGGACAGGAGTATGCCCACCTCCACAATGTTGAGGATTTATGGGCAGATTGTAAGGATGACCTGGAAGTGCGGGTAAGGCACTATATGCGGATGACCACATACTTTGTGAAAAGGGTGAATTTGTTCCCGGTGCCCAATCGTCTTGAGGTTGATGAAAGCATTGTAATCAACCCTAGGTACAACATCATCACCAATCTACCACTACCAATGATTGATTGGGATGAGCTGGAGGTTGATGACCTCGACATACTTACTAGGCCTATTGAGGCTCAAATGAAAGCATGGATAGATGAACAATTTTCTCAATTAAATCAACAAAGGGTTGTCTTGATATTAAAGGGGCTTGAGAGCAAGCCAAGTGGTTTGGGTGGTGGAGTAGCTACTACATCAAGGGGAGAGGCATCTAATTCCCCTCCATCAGTTCATTCAAAGAAAAAAAAGGATATTGAAGAGCAGCAGTCCGATCCAAAGGTGTACACTCGGAAAGCCTCAGAGGGTGAACCTCCCAAGAAACACAAGTGAACGGGAAGCGTCACCAAAATTTTGGCAATCCAGGAAGATCTGCTCTATGAGGGAGAGAAGATGGAGGCTATTCATCTAAAGTCTCTACTTATTTCATCTATTGTTGCAACTACTATTGTTACCACCACTCCTATCTAACACACAGTACTTGCATCATCTCCACCTGTGGTGGACATTTCCATCCATCTTACTTCTACTTCTCCCATCCCGCGAGTAGTATTGGTTGATTCATCCTCTGCCACTACCTCACCCATTTCTCTATCTTCCATGTCTCCTTCCTTTTCTCTTCCTACTTCCACTACTACGACCGTAATGCTTGCCCTCACCCTTCCAGAGTCCTTCGTGAAATACATGCAAAATGTGCCCTCCAATCTCTTAGGAATGTTTGCAAATATAGTAGTACAAGCTGCGATGGTTTAGGCAATAATTATCACTCTAGTTCCTCCGCCTCCTACCGAGCCGCCAAAGATGGAAGCCACCATGCAAATTTTTGAGGAGTTAGATCGTCGACAACAAGCAGAATCAGCTAAGAGATTGGAAGAGGAGGCATTTCATTATCATGAGCACCCAATATACGAGCATCCAATAATCAATGAGGTCACTTATAACTCCTCCAATGATGAGAGAAAATATGCAAAGATAATTGAAGAGATAGTTGATCCCGAGCTCGATGCTGCGTGGGCTAGGCAACTCAAGGAAATTGAAGACAAGGAGGCTAAAAAACAACCTATTGGTGAAGAAGAGGTTGTTGTCGTGAGGATGGAGGTTGATAAGTCTCCAATGAAAAAATAGGACCATGCACCTGGGCATGATGAAGGGGTGATCCCTCATGACGGGCAGGAAGGTAAGGAAGAGGATAAATCTAAAGGAGAGACTGAATACTATGAGAATCTAGAGATTGAGCCGCCCAAGTAGCATGGATATGATGGAGAAAGGGATACTGAAAAAGAAGGAAACCCTAATGAGTGCTTGCCTACCAAGTCCCCTATCAAGCTCATAGTGTTTGTACAAGACTCCGATGAGGAGAAGGGGGACATGAGGACAAGGCGAGAGGGCCTCATTGAAAAGGCAGTTGAAGTTAGAGAAGAAGAAAAGAGGGATCATTAGGAGTCACCTCGGGAAATTATTCAATACTTGATTGGTTGGAGAGACAGCTATAAAAGAGGTCTCCCACTCCAAAGGACCCAAAGGCAAGGTTGGAGGCTATATTGGCTCAAGCCCAGATCAACACCAGGAAGGAGAGGAAGCTGAAGATCAGGTTGATGGTAACGATGGATGCCTCTGGATCCAGGACCATACAAATAGTTACGTCAGTGGTGGGAGAACAAGGAATAAGTTATAACATATCCACCATCGACTAGGGAGTGACCACCAGGGAGCAGAAGGTGGATCATCTCCAGGAATCAGTCACCACAGTGGTGCATCTTATTCAACAAGACAAAGTTTCGAAGGAGGAGCTTAAGGCACAAGTGGTTAATTTGATGGCCTATCCAACAATGGTCATCCTTAGAGGAACAACTAACCACATCCTCGGACCCACCACATTTGTTGTCAAAAGAGCAGGTTAACATGCTAGAGAAGAGAAAGAACTTGGACAAGACCACAAAAAATTGGTTTCGGTAGGTCTTGGATATTAGGAACATGGGTATCAATATTGTTGTTCGAATAGCGAAAAAGTTCTAGGAGGTGCAAACGTCTCTTGAAGGTATGAGGAGAATCTACATTGAGTTCCCAAAGAAGTATGGGGCTGCTTACCCAAAATTCAAGGCTATCCTCAAGTTGCCAAGTGAAATTTGGGAAAAGGAATTTTCTTTCAAAGACGACCATTGGTTGATGGATGTGTGGAAACAACACTTTGGTCACCGAAAGGAAAGGCTAGAATAGGTACTTGAGCGAGTAAATCTGGATGTTAAGTGGGCCCAGGAAGCCAAAGAAGATTTCTTTTGATACCTAAAGCTGATGACAGGGTATGAAGTGTCCGTTGTCAAGATCAATCTGGAAAGTATAAAGCCTCACTTCTGAAAGAGGATGGAAGACGAGATGTCGGCCAAAATTACTATAGATTTTATGAGCTTTGTTGCCTGAGCTTTCATCCAATCTGAGCTATTCAGAGACCACATTTCCAAGTATGAGGAGGACTAGGAGAAGCTTGTTAATAATTCCAAGGAGTGTAGCTACCAAGTGTTGAGATCCGATATCATCGAGGTCGACAAGCTCTAGCCGATGATCTTGAAATTCATAGAGTATGCAGCTTCGAAGAAGTAGGAGGGCAACCCATTATTGATGAAAATTTTCTAAAAGAATAGTTGCAGCAAAGAGCAATCAGCAAAAGGACAAAAATGCTATGGTTCTACCACTAGAAGACAAAACATGGATATGGACAAAATGTATTTTAAAAATGTAATATATTGGGGGGTAGGTAGAACCCTAGTTTACATTGAATTAAGGCCACACAAATGTAAATCAATCTTAGCCACATGTTCTACTTTTGGGACACTATAAATAGGGGGTCTCCTCTCATTTTCAAGGAGAGTTGAGTTGTTGTAAAGGCATGCTACAGAAATTCAATAGAAATACATTGATTTTGGTGCATTTATGGATTTCTTCTCATGTTTCATGATTCTTCTCTCATAGTTGGATGATTTAGTTGAATTTGCTTTGTTGTTCTAGTTTCCTTTCAGTTAGCTTTGGTAAATTTAGTGATGTTGTTTCTTGGTTATGAAGATTTATGTTGTGTAGATGCCCTCCTTGTCCATACTTTTGGTTGTTTGGTGTTGGTAGATGGCTATGTAAAGTTAGTCTGGACCTTGATTTGAAGTTGCTTTTAAATCTTTATCTTTGTTCATGCATATCTATGGTGAATGAATGGTAAAATATTTGTAGTCCTTAGAAGACAGCATAGATTTCATGAGACTGTGAGATTTCTGGTTAAGTGGAATTTTGTTCAAAGGAAGTTGTCCATAGTAGAGACCTCCATGATCATTGTTCATTGGTAGTTGCAGGTCCAAGAACCCTCTCTCTTCCTTGCCCTTTTTCCTTTTTTTTAGAAGTACCTATGCTAAGGTTCATTGCATATTGTAAAGCCAAATCTCAAGTCAAAATGGAGTTTGAAATTATTGTTTGAACCTGCAGCAAACGTATAGTAACTTCCCCATCTCAAAAACTCCATTTGCAGATCCGATTCCCCTTCCAGCTTAACTCACATAAGTCTGCCTTGTGATTATCAGCAAAGTCACAACAAACATCAACTGAGGTATCCTATGCAAGTCTTGACTTGACACTCAAGATACCTTGGGGTTGTTTTCAGAAAATTGTTGGATATTTCCTTTCAAGAGAGGTGATGCACCTATGCATTACTTGTGTTGAGAAAGTGTGCAAAAACACCCATCAATGGATTGGCACTAGAAGGAGGGATTTTGAGGGCTAAGCTGGATCAAATCAGGTCTTTCTCCCCTGAGATATTTTATAGAATACTAAGGTCTACACCAAACAAAGGGGAGTTCCAAGAGCTACCACCCCCTACCCGAGCTAAGAGAGCTAAGAAAGAGGAAGCCTCCATCTCCAACACATCTAACCAGCCCATTTTGCGTTCACCATCATCCTCCTCTTTTATCCATTTGCCACCGTATTCTCCTTCATTCTTGGCAGCATTTTCTCCTACTCACCCACTCCAAACAGCCTTCTAGGTTGTCGCTTCTCAAGGGCTAGACGTTTCCTTCCAGCCCAACGTAGTCCGATTTCTAGAATTTGTTTCATGAACCCTTGCTACTCCTTCGCAGTCACAAGCCAATCTGGCACAACCACCTCCACTGCCCCCTCTAATGGCATGGTTGGGCAACAATTTGTCTCCTTTGGCCTTCAACCTCTATCATGACATGCCAAAGATCCTTGAGAGTTTTTGCACAAAGTTCAATCCCCGAGATCTTCAGAGGACGGCGGAGGAACATGTCAAGATTTTTGATATCATTTTGAAGACTATGCAGATCATACATGAGGATGTGGCTTGTCGACTCTTTCCCTACTCCCTAGGGGAGGAAGCCTTCTATTGGTACATCAACTTACCGGCCGAAACTATCAACACATGGGACCTCCTGAAGAATGCTTTCCTGTAGAAGTTCAAAACTCCAATCAGTCTTGTAGAGTCATATCAGCATATTATTTCGGTTCAAAGGGAGGTCAGTGAACCAATCAGATCCTTTAATGATCGATTCTATAGAGCATATACTCAACTGCAGGACCCATATGTGTTCAATGATGTTGTTTTACCTGTCTATTATGCAGCCTTGGACAATCTTACTGCAACATTAGTGAAGAGGATGCGACCACCACCCACTAGATTGGTAGATGCATACTCGGAGGCCGTCATTGCTAGCACAGACTTGGGACAAAACATTTCTAGTCCACTACCCTCTTTAGGGTAGGTCGCACATCCTTCACAAATTCAAGGGCTCACTCAAACTTTGCAGCATCACATGCCTCTCATGAACCCGGTACCACAACTACCCATAGTGTCGCACCCCCAACAACCAATCAATCAAGCGTCCTCGGTTCCTCACTATTTGTTGCCCCAGTAGCAGCAAGTCCATTCTCAGCTGCCCCAAGTACTAGCATATCTCCAAGCATCTGAATTTTTGCCCGCTCACCAAAATCAGCCAATGGCTCAGTCGGTGTTCCTCCAGAATGTTGCTCCATAGCCAAACAACACAGAAAAGGATTGGATCGATGAACTCATGAAAATGATCAAGAAAATGTCTACAAAGATGATGCATTTGAGAAAACCAAAACAACCAGCTGCAGGCTTCATAGAAGAGTATCCAAGCTAGCCTCAACTATGACAGTCACGACAGCCGTAAGAACTGGGATTACCATGATGCCAGCAGATCGTCTAGGCAGAATTATGATAAGAGTCAGAATTTGAGACAAAAATTCGATAGAAGGCCTTTCCTGAGGAAAAACCGGACATGGAACATGAGGCCCAATAATGGTGGTGTTCCCACTCCCCTCGATTAGCCCAACAGCAACAACAAGACTACAAGTGGTGTCTACTTGGTTGAGGCAGCTTTATCCGGCTGGTGTCGTATACACAAAACAAGCCAACATTGTGAATTGGATTGTCCAGAATTCCAAACGGTTGTTGAAATTTTTCAAATTGAAGTCCAAAATGTTGTGGAAAACTCGAGATGCAGAGAAATTGTTCCCTTTAAACCATATTATTCCCCTATGTTGGTGGTCAACCAGGCTCCTTTCTCGAAGGCTGAGTGCAACATGCCGAAGCAAGAAGGTGCCAACACGAGTAGCAACGATAAAGCAGAAGAGGTAAGTTCTGAAAGCCTTTTAGCTCAACTTTTTGATTGAGTGAACAATGGTCCTAAGGATGAGGAAGAGCCTGGGGAAGATGAAGTCCAAATTTTTCACCAACAAACTACCCCTTACAACCTCAAGAATAGACAAGCTGGTGGTCCTTTTACGACCTCCACTCCACCTAATAATTTCAGCACCCCTCCTGACCCAAATGCTAGCAACAATCTGGGATATCCTCAGGTCCCCACATGGTATTTTAACCAAAAATAGATAGCATAACCAAAGCCAAAATCACCCTACTAGCTCCTTCCAGAATACCACTAGCTCCTCTCGATATATTTCTTATGATGAAGAAGTCGAACAAATGGGAGAGTATATTATGGAGGAATTTAAGAAGGTTACGCTAAGTGTTTCTGCCTTTGAGCTACTCAAGGTCTCGGCCGTAAGAAATTTCTTCTTTAGAATGATAAATGGGACTCCATCAGCTGGGTTGACTCAAGAAGTGCCTTTATAGAAGGTTTCCTTTGATGATCATAAAAATGAATTAGTTGTGCGACAAATTTCTAATAAACGATTGATCCACATGTAAATCAATAAATAGATAGGCAGTCCAACAAATAAATGGATCAAGCACTAACCCAAAACAAGGGTAATGAGAAGGATAAGGGCCAATTCACCCAAGTGAATGTTTCTAAAAGATTGTTTCAAGGGAAATTAAAAACTCCTCCCTTCCTAACCACCATCTGTGTGTTTGGGAAGAACCTTCATAACTGTTTGTTGGACTCGGGAGCTTCCACTAATGTTATGCCCCTAAGCATGTGAAAAGCCTTGGGAATAGTCCCAACTCCCTCCCGGCATAAAGTGACGCAGCTTGACAAGATTGAGATCAGCATAGTTGGCGAAATAAATAGAATACCCATGCAGATTGCTGCCAATCCTAGAATTCAGCAAACCATTAACATCCAAGTTGTTGATATCCCAAACACTTATGGCATAATTTTAGGAAGGGATTTCATGAAGGAATTGAATGTATATGCCGCAACTGACTACACTCATTTGTGGTTTCCATGGAAAGGGATGCGTAATCAAATTCGAATTGATCGAGAGTCGTGCATGAGGTTCATGATTACGGAATATAATAACACCAACGAGGTGTTGTTTGCTGAAACATAATTGGGGAATTATTCTCTGGTGTTATATT
Organism: Sequoiadendron giganteum; assembly: GCA_007115665.2. Taxonomy (NCBI): domain Eukaryota; kingdom Viridiplantae; phylum Streptophyta; class Pinopsida; order Cupressales; family Cupressaceae; genus Sequoiadendron; species Sequoiadendron giganteum. Next base: position 319,790,852 of record CM021108.1, read on the forward strand.
CCATAGAACAAGAATGATTGGGAGAAGATGAAATGGGGGAAATCCTTCTTGTGTTGTGCAATCCATCCGCCAACCTAACCTATACCCCTCACAGCACGGAAATGTTGATAGAATCGAATGATGAGGAATCATGCGAGGATGGTAATCTTGGAATTCTAGATGGTTTCCAAGATTTCATGGAAAAATGTGTACAAGACCAGCTCAGTTTGGGAGCCAGAATGAATTTTCAAGAACTCTTGTTGCCTAGTTGGTACAAGGTACATAATGCTCCCCATTCGGATTTTGAATGTTGTTTATGTCAGACAACAATTAAGCATATCAAAAGATGAATCACTCTGAAGGAGAGAGCTCAACCGACACCACCACAACAGACATGTTCAGAACCTACATCTCCTCTAAAGGTTGCTGAAATGAGGCCGCCATCAAAGTCATAAATTAGATCTGTCGATTCTAGGGTCAAGGACTCTCCTAGGTTCTGGATGTTGCGCTTTGACGGGTCCAAATCCAAGATGGGGTCAGAGCCAGCTTCAAGCTGATCATTCCCAGGGGTAAGTCATATTTTTTTTCTCATAGGCTTCAATTTTATTGCACTAATAATGTAGCAGAATACGAGGCTTTGGTCTTGGGGCTCCTTATGGCATTAAGAAAGGGTGTTAAAATAGTGCAAGTCTTCGGGGATTCAGAATTGGTCGTAAAATAAGTAAGAAAGCTCTATTCTTGTTATGACCGAAGACTCACTAATTATAGGTATAAGGTATGGGATTTGATAGAAGAGTTAGACGCTTTTAATATCCAGCTGATCCCGCACTCTCAAAATCACACTGCCAATGCCTTAGCCCAAGTGGCTAGTACCTTGCAACCATTGTCATTGTCTGGCCTTAAAAGGTTTATAGTCGAGCTCACCTCCATTCCATCTGTACCAAACAACTTAGCCAATTTTTAGGTGTTTAATGATGATAAACACATCCTAGACTTCATTACTAGTTATGATGTGTTTGTTTCCCAGATAATTGATGAGGCTGAGCCTGAGGAGGCCAAACTTGATATAGAGGGGGTCATCAATCTCAAGACCAACACTCTCCTGAGAGGGATACTCCAACTTGAACACATATTTGATCTAGATCAAATCATAGATCAAGATCAACATGCAAAGAAAGATGCCATCAGTGGCCAGTGTGACACCTACAACCTCGGAACAGCTGGGGATGCAAAGAATGTATTTATTGGCAAGGTGTGCACACCTGAGGAAAGAAAGGGTATATTTGATGCTTTGTGGAAGTACCACAATATCATTTCTTGGAGCTACAAGGGTCTCAAAACATATGATACATCAATTATCACCCATACCATCCCTCTCAGGCCAGATGCGAGACCATTTCGATAGCAACAATGCCCTGTCAATGCTTTATTGGAACCAATTATATACAAGGAAGTATAGAAATTGTTCTCTGCCAGGGTTATGTTCCCGGTTTGGAATTCCACCTGGGTTACCAACTTGGTCCTTATAAGAAAAAATAATGGGGATATCAGATTGTGCGTTGACTTCCACAATCTGAATAGAGCTTTAGAAAAGGACAACTATCCAGTGTCGTCATTGGATGAGGTACTATAGATAGTAAATGGTTCTCAGATGATGTCCTTCTTGGACGGGTATTCAACGTATAATCAAGTCATAGTGCAATATGAAAACTGACACAAAACGGCGTTCACCACCAAGTGGGGCACATTTGCCTATAGATGGATTCCATTCGGGCTCATCAACATCGGCGCCACCTTTCAACGCATGATGGATATTGCATTCAAGGACCTGATCAAAAAGTGCATAATCATCTACATGGATGATTTAACAGTGTTCTCAAAACAACGAGATGAGCATGTTGTTGATTTATGCAAAGCTTTTTGAAGGTTTCATGAATTTGTGGTTTCTCTCAATCCGAAGAAATGCATCTTCGAGGTAACTAAGGGAAAGTTGTTAGGGCATGTCTTATCAGAAAAGGGGATCTCCATTGATCCCGAATGTATTCAAACCATCATGAGGATTCAGTTGCCAGGCAGTAAGAAGGAGTTAAAATATTTCTTTGGAAAGATCAACTTTGTCTGTAAGTTTATAACAGGCTTTGCTGAAATTGTCAAACCGCTAAATGCTATGTTAAAGAAAGATGCCAAGATCAAGTGGACTCCAGAGGCGAAGCAAGCCTTTGGAGAAATTAAACAAGCAATTGTTGAAGCACCGGTGTTAGTTAGTCCAAACTATTTGAAGCCTTTCTACATCTATTCATTCGCTTCATACCATTCATGTGCCAACATCCTGATGCAAAAGGATGATGAGGGGAACGAGCATCCAATCACCTTCATGAGTACCCCTTTGAAAGATGTTGATTTGATCTACCACAATGTAGAAAAATAAGCCTATGCCCTTGTTAGAGGAGTAAATAATTTCAGGCATTATATCTTGCGCAACAAAGTGTTCGCCATAGTTTGTGAACCAGCAGTAAAGACATTACTCATGCAGAACGAGCTAGGAGAACGAAGGGAAAAATGGATTACATTTTTGTAGGAGTACGATATGGAAATCAAGCCAATGATATTGGTGAGAGGGCAGGAACTTACCAAAACGATGGCAGAAGCAATTATTAAGGCTAGGCCTAAACTCATGGTGTAGCAATACTAGCTGGAGGATGTCTCTCTAGGAGAATGGTACGATGACATAGTGTATTATCTATTGAATCATAAATTTCCGCCCTTCTTGCAAGGAGTCCAAAAGCGCACACTTAGATTGAAAAGTAGTAGCTACATGTTGCAAGGGGCCATATTCTACAAGAGGAATCATGAAGGTATATACCTCAGATGCCTTGGTAAGGAAGAAGCAGATTGTGTCCTGAAGGAGTTTCATGAAAAATTCGGCACGGGCCATGGTTCTGGCTTGTCTACAGCACATCAAATACTGAGGGTGGTGTATTACTGGCCTACGGTCTTCAAGAATTCCCATACCCACGTTCGCACTTGCAATGTATGCCAGACCGTGATGACTAGAGAGAAGAATGTTGTTGTCCAGTTGCAACCAGTCTTGGAGGTAAGGCCATTCACACAATGGGGTCTTGACTTCATTGGTTTGGTAAGCCCTCCATCATTGCAAGACATAGGTACATTCTAACCACTTCTGATTATTGCACTAGATGGACAAAAGCCATTGCATGTAGGCAATGCACAACAGAGGTAGTAACTAATTTTCTAGAAAGTTTTATTTTGAACCATTTTGGTTGTCCCTATGCACTAGTATGTGATAATGGTCCCACATTTGCATCATTAAAATTCATTGGTTGGGCCTTTAACTATGGCATTGCACTCAAATTCTCCTCCAACTATTATCCCCAAGGCAATGGCCTTGCCGAATCCACCAACAAGAACCTCATTACCATTGTACACATCTAAAAATGGTCACGGTCGATCCAACCTATTAATTAATTAAATATGAATTATTTAATTAATGTTCTTAAGTCATCTACATATAAATAAATTTAATTATTTATTTATATTGCTCATTTTTCTAATTCTTCTAATTTAATTAAATAAATAAAGTTTATTTAATTAATGCTATCTTCCTCTTAATTAATTATATATATTTTATAATTTATTTACATTAATTATCACAAGTTTAATTTCTAAATTTAAATAATATTCTTCTCTCCACATTTAATTAAATACTTTCAATATTTAATTAAATCATTTTCTAAATTTCCCACTCTTCTCACAAAATTAAATATTCTTAATATTTAATTAAAAGGCTTTTTCTCTTCTCACATAATTAAATATTTGCAATATTTAATTAAAGTCTTTTCATTTCTCTCACATATAATCAAATATTTATTTATTTAATTATGAGAGACACCTTTCAATTTGTCTCTTCATTCTCCGCTCGTCTCTCAGAATTCCATCTTCTTTTCAAATTCTCGATCTCTCATTGTTCATTTCAACAGGTTTGAACTCAACCGTTGATCTTGGCTAATCGAATTCCTACCCTCAAAAATCTATAAATACAGCGCTTTCATAAGTTGAAAAGAACCTCAAATCTCATATTTTCATGCGTAGTTATTATAGTCACATTTTAAGCATTTCATAGCATTTTAAATTCAATAAGCTCAATCTTTACATGCATATGCATTTTTGATAATCTCATTCTCTCAAGTGTCATTCTACAAGTTGTTGTTTGCACAACTAAGAGCAAACATATTGAAGCAAATCCTTGGAGATAGAGGACAATGGAACGAATTTGAAGAAGCTGCGATTTAGAGTTTGCATTTACTTTATTTATTTAGTTTTCTTCAATCTAATGTTTCATTGGTGTACTAGTTTATATGCAACTTAATTGACACACTCTAACGTACACATCTTTGGTGCCCACCGTGGGGCCCAGCCCAGCATTTAACTTCTCTTTTTGCAGAATTTTTCTGGCAGGTGATGGACAAAATCATGTTTTAGCGCATACGAGTCTCGGTTCGGCACATACAAAGACTGTTTCAGTGCATATGATGATTGTTTTGGCACATACATGACCTGTTCCAGCGCATACATGAGTTCTTTTAGCACATACGATGACTATTTCGGCGCATCCCTGTGAACTCTTTCGGGGCAGTCATAACCTGATTCGACGCATATGACGACTGTTTCGACGCATATACGAGATCTTTCAGCGCATACAGAATATGTTCCAGCGCATACATAACATGTTTCAGCGCATACGTAACTTGTTTCAGTGCATATCACTTCTGTTTCGACTCATACAGTTGTAAAAATTTAAATTTTGATTCCGACGCAATCCGCAGACAAGATTTTTCTGATGCTATTTTTAATAGAATGAACCAATCCTAGGATAGACATTTAAATCAGAATTTACCAATCCTAGGATAGTCACCAAACATAATTTTCTTTTGGTTAAAATGAACTCCATGTTTTTAGTGAAGCAACATCTTCACTTAGAATAGAAAATTTGTCAATTTGGGATTTAAAATTGAACCATTATTTGCTTGCTGTGATTGTGGGTAATAGGTCTATGCTCTCCCCTTAATTGGGTGATCAAAATACCAAACTTACCTTTTATTTTATGCAATTTAATGCTTTATTACATCCTTTAGAAGGCCTGTCGTAGTGGGAAAAAGTACTCGCCCTAGGAGAACAACCTAAGTGGGAACACCTAAAGCCAAGGTTTCCAACCCACTTTAATCAAAGCAAGTTGTTGATGAAAAACCAACTTGACAGTAGTGCGTAGGATAACCATCCCCAAAACCTTTGTTATAAAGGTTGCGAGGTCTCTCTCGAGAGTATATATATTTTCCACACTTAACGGATACCCTTACTACGAACCATAATGTAGAAAGCCAACCATGTCAATATCCAAACATCATTTTAATCACGGTGCAAGGGGAGGGAAGAATCTGCCCCCAAGATACTCACCATATAGTCGCCATGGATTGTTTTCTCAAGGGATTCGGTATCCACTTCCGTCACTTTGAGTACGCCCCTGGAAAAGACAAAAACATGGGCACCCTCTAGGGGGTGACAAGGCTGTGTGAGTCAACACGATTTTAAGCTATGGGCTATGATTACTATGATGACCTATTTGACAAATTAAGAGTGAGTCTGATTGAACTGCTTATCTTGTTTAAAACCTGTGGAAATCTCAAGAACATACACTCTTTGTTTAGATTTTAGGTTTAACAAAACAACTGTCTGCTTCTATGCTGTGTTTTTCACATTTAAATCAGATTAAGATCATCTAAAACAAGAAAATTTTATCAAACTGTCAAAGCATGTCGGTCTCAGAGCTATTTTAGCACATCTGTTCTCTATTTCAGCACCTGTGCTCTGTTTTAGTGCATCTGTGCTCTGTTTCAACACATCTGTGCTCTGTTTCAGTGCATCTGTGCTCTGTTTCAACGCATCTGTGCTCTGTTTTAGCACATCTGTGCTCTATTTTGGTGCATTCAATCTCTGTTTTGGCACATCTATTTTTTCGAGTCTAGGTGAATTTTTTGCCTTTTAGAAATAAAGTTTTATAGGTCTAGTCTTTCCCGTGCTCAGAGTTTGGAAGTCTACAATATTTGCTAAGAGGTCCTTAGAAAGAAAGATCAAAAAGCCCAAGAAGTTTCTCAGTTATAAGAAAGTGTTGAAGAAGAGGAAATTTCTATATCAAAGTCGAAAGGTCCTACTTGAACACAGAACCTTTATTTATCAATATCACGACTATATTAGAGGTTTCACTAACAATTATGTTGTAGAACCCTTATATTCAAGAGCTTTCTTTCAAAGAAGAGCCCTTTCTCAAAGGCATAACCACAATCAACGTATTCGTCCTTCTTATATTCCCCAACCTGCTATCACATATGCTACTCATCCAAATGAAATTCTACAATAAGAGAACTCAAACACATTAGGCATCCAATAAATTCATCTCTTTACAAAGCTAAGATCAAATTTCACAAAGTGCGAAATCATCTTTATTTTTCGATCTTTGGTTTAATTCCCGCAAACAGGATTTTCATCCTTTCAATCAGGGAATCACGAGCTAAAGATTAAAAAAAACTTTTAAGTCATAGAATCTTCATTCTATCCTAACTTTCATCATCTTTGCACTATTTCATTCCTTTGATCAAAGTTAGTAGAATTTGAGTAAAGCTTATGCCTATTACCATGAGATCTCGAAAGCACATAGAAAAAGATGAAAGTACAACAAGCAAAATGGGTGAAAATAATGAGAGGGAGGAAAACCTCTTTAACAATCCAAATGCTGAAGAGTTAACGGAAGAAAAACTTCAAGAGGGACAACAGGATCCTCAATTCCATACTCTTATGGAAAATATTTTAGAAATAAACAAGGAAAGATACTTTATGTCATTAGTTGTTCAAGGAACTAAGTTTTCTACCGATTTCGATACAAAAGGGATTAAAGAAGATCTCGAAGCTCCTCTTAATGATTTTAGCACCCTTACTCGACAAATCAAGGAATTACAAGGGCAAATAAAAGAAATGCAAGGAGGAACAACAAAGATATATGTTTTGGATGAAATATGTCCTTATCCATTCGATAGGAGTCTTTGAATGATCCCTTTTCCAAAACATTGCAAAATCCCTAAGTTTGATAAGTATAATGGGAAAACTGACCCCCTTGAGCATGTAAGGGATTTTCGAAATATGAGCTTAGAGTTTTCTCATAATGATACCTACTTAATGTGATTATTTCCATGAAGCCTGGGTGGGCAATCCATGGAGTGGCTTTCAAAGATTACTCCCCCCATCAAAACCTTTGAAGAGTTGATAAATAAATGCATATCACAATACTCTTACAATATTCAACACCAGGTAACCATGCTTGATCTTTGCAAAATAAAACAAAAAGTAAGGGAATCTTTCACTACATTTTTGCAAAGATGGAGAAGAATGTTTGCTAGATATTCTCGTCCTGTTCTTGAAAAGGAAAAGATGGAGATCTTCATCGATAGTCTTAATCAAGAAATGAGTTATAGACTAAACCTTCATTGTCCTCCATCATTTGAAAAATTGATTGAAAATGCAATTACTATTGAAGGTGCATTGATCAAGCGTGGAGTTCTAAAAGTCGATAAAGAGGGTTCAAATTCGTACAACAACAAGAACAATCATAATAACAACAATCACAAGTCACGATTTTGGACTCGAAATAAAAATGTTGTAAATGATGGGGTAGTAGGTGCTAACAACATGAATATGAAGCCCATCGTCCTTAATGTGTCAGGTGTTCAACGTAACAATAATACCAATAATTCTAGCACCCAAGGCAATGTTTCTAATCAAGGGAACATAACTAACGCTCATGGAAATAATTTTGGCAATAATCAAAATTAAAATGCGCCCAGACCATCATATTTTTTGAATCGACGAAGTTTCACTCCCTTGGGCCAATCTTTGGAATCCATTCGCAAAGAATTATTGAATCAAAACGCTATTACACTGCCACCACAAAGAGATTATGAGCCTCAAATTAAACCACCATCGTGGAATGATTCACACTTCTATGATTATCATAGGTGTAAAGGTCATAAGACAAACAGTTGCCAAGGGTTAAAGAATATTGTTCAAGATTTGATTGATAACCGTACCATCACAGTTGAGGGACATAATGTCAATAATGATCATCAAGCATTCAAGAATCTGCTCCCTGATTATAACAAAGGGGAATCCTCGACTGACAAGGGCAAGAATTTTAATAACATCCAAGACATTATTATCGATCATATCTATACTGATGACCCTCAAATCAATGTTATTTGAGTCAAAGGTAAGCCAGAATGTTGAGAGGTCAATGTTACCACAAGGGGACAAGCTAAGATCATTGTCAAAGGCGGCTCATCTAAAGCAACGATTCCCCCTCCAAATCAATAAAATTTGGTTGAGCAATTACAAAAAACATCAGCCCAAATTTCAAGCCTGCGCATAAGGACATTTTGGAAAAGGCTCTTGTAGATACAACTGTATCTCCTGATCTAGATATCGATAAATTTCAAGCCATGGTGGGACACTTGTCCTCCTACACATGTCTATCTTTCTCTGAAAAAGATGATTCATCCATAACTCATCCGCATAATTCATCGCTCTATTTAGAAGTCATGGTTCACAAAGCCCGCATTAGACGTGTTCTTATAGATGAGGGAGCTAGATTAAATATTTGTACTTTGAAATTGGTCCTAGCTTTGGGATATTCAGCAGATTCTATAGATCCACGGAGAAAAATTACAATCAAAGCCTATGATGATGAGGAAAGAACATCCAAAGGTCTTATCATGTTACCAATCAGAGTGGGACCTGTTGTGAAGAATACCTTTTGTCAAGTTCTCGATCGGGATCTAACCTATAACATACTATTGGGTCGTCCATGGATCCTTGACATGCAGGTTGTTCCATCTACTTATCATCAGTATTTGAAGTTTCCATATGATGGACATGAAATAACGATACCCGCTGATCACAATAGCAGTCAAACTTGTTCTAACCTAAGAGCAACTCAGGACACATTTGTCCCACATAATAGAGAGGCTTTGGCCATTTCTACCTCCAAAAACAAAGAACAAGTGCAAGAAATGATAAGCAATTTTGGCAGCAAGTTGAAATTGAAAGATAATGGGGTGGGAGAATATTCTTTATCTCTCTCTAATCTATATTATCACCAAGATCTCATGGTCAACCGTCGACGTCTACACAACAGGCTACAACATCTTTAGCCTCAACTTCAACCCCCATTACTAAGTTTAATGGGAGGTTTATCAAAGAAACTGAAGGGGAAGATAGAGCTATTCTTGACTGGATCTATAAAGATGAAGAAGAATCTATATAGCATATCAAGTTACCCACACAACAATATGGAAAGGGTTATGCTATCATGCAACATATGGGTTATGAAGGAAATGGCCCTCTAGGTAAGAGAAAAGAAGGTATTGTTGAACCTGTCCAATTAAAAACTATGCACCCAAAAGATAAGACTAGGTTAGGATACGATGAGGATACTAAGGAAAAAGTAACACAGAGACCATCTAATGAAGAAATAGCTGAATCAATTTTGAGAATTCAAGCGGATAATTCTGAAACAGACTCAAATGAATATGAATGGGATGATTTCTCTGACGATACATGTATCTCTGAAAAAAGGGTGGATGTCATACACAAATTCTCACCTGCATTCTTACAAGGAGAAAGCTCAAGACCTCCATTTGAATACGTCATACAAAGCGACTAGGACTTTAGTGAGACCAATTCGATTCAAAGCAAGATAGATCATTTTGAGGAGGATACCACCTTAGACTTCTCCCATAATAACATTGACAATAACATCATGACCTTAACGGCCAATGACTTTACTCATCCTAATGATCTATTACCTTTGGTTCATCCTGAACTCATTGATTGGGAACAAATTGCACCCATTGATGTTCCAACTTTTCCAAATGACAAAACCATAATAAACTTTCTTTGTTCATCCCATCCTGAAACAAGTTCCACCGAGGAATCACAAGATCAAAGTTTTCGACAGGAAAGTGCCAATTTTCTCAGCTACGAAATAAATAATATAAAAGAAAGACCTAATGGTGAAAACCTAACAAAGGCAGTATTAGGTCAAGAAAAAAGAAAAATGAAAGAGGGATCTAATGGTGAAAACCTAACAAAGGCAGTATTAGATCAAGAAAAAAGGAAAATAAAAAGCGTATCTAATGGTGAAAACCTTTCAAAGGCGCCAGAGGATGGGAAACTTGACACTCTTTCGGAGTATTATTAGGAAAGATCTTCCATTCTAATCGAACCAACAGAGGCACTCAATATAGGTACTACATAAAAGCCTAAAGTTTTGCAATTGGCTGCATCTCTGACACATGAAGAAGTACCTAGATTCATAGAATTTCTCAAAGATAATCAAATCAGTTTTGCATGGTCCTACGCAGATATGCCTGGATTAGATCCAGATCTCATCATGCATCATCTATCTATTACGCCAGGGGCAAAGCCTGTAAAACAGAAACTCAGAAAAATGCATCCACATGTGCCATTGTTGGTTAAAGAAGAATTAAAGAAACTTTTGGATGTTGGATTCATCTGATCTATGGATTATGCAGAATGGATCTCCAATATCGTGCCTATTTCAAAACCAGACGAAAGGATCAGAATTTGCACAGATTTCAGGGATTTGAATAAACCATGTCCAAAAGATGACTTTCCCTTACAAAACATTGACATGATTGTCGATTTAACTGTTGGACATGCAATGTACTCATTGATGAATGGATTCTCAGGATACAACCAGATAAAGATTGCACCAGAAGATCAGGATAAAACAGCACTTACATGTCCTTGGGGAACCTATTGCTGGAACGTAATGCCATTTGGATTGAAAAATGCAGGAGCTACATACCAACGAGCAATGACAACAATTTTTCACGATATGATGCATACATTCATGGAAGATTATGTTGATGATCTTCTTGCCAAGTCTAACACTAGAGAAGAGCACATTGATATCTTATCTAAAATTTTCAAAAGAATGGAACAATTCAAAGTAAGACTTAATCCAAAGAAATGCATTTTTGGAGTAAAATCTGGAAAGTTATTCGGATACATTGTGTCAGAAAAGGGAATTGAAGTGGATCCTGCTAAGGTACAAGCAATTCTTGATATGTCACTGCCAAGAAACATTAGTCATCTATGCTCTTTACAGGGACGATTACAATCCATTCAAAGATTCATTGCTCAACTGGCAGATAAAAGTTTACCATTTATGCATCTCTTGCATAAGAATGTTTCTTTCAAGTGGGAGTACAAATGTGAAGCAGCCTTTAATCAAATAAAGCAGTATCTCATGAATCCACCAGTATTGACTCCACCAATACAAGGTGTGCCTCTCATATTATATATTGCTGCCACAGAAGTATCTTTAGGAGAATTATTGGCACGGGAAGATTACTCAGGAAAAGAACGAGCTATTTATTACATCAGTCGAACCTTGACAAGTCATGAGCTAAATTATACCTTCATTGAAAAAGCTTGTTTAGCAGTGGTGTTCACTTCCCAAAAGTTACGACAATACATGTTAACCCATACAGTAAAGCTTGTGGCTAAGATTGACCCACTCAAATATCTTCTAAGTAAGGCAACCTTAACTGGCAGGTTGGCTAAATGGGTTATGATTTTAAGCGAGTTTGATATTCAGTATGTGGATCGCAAAGCTATAAAGGGATAAGTAATTGCGGATCAATTACCCGAAGCACCATTGCCAACGGAACACCCAATACATGTTGATTTTTCTGATGCCGAAATTTTCGCAGTAGATATCCAACAGTCATGGTCACTCTACTTTGATGGTTCTTATACTCAACATGGTTCGGGAGCAAGAATTATTTTTATTACACCTCAAGGACATACAATCCCAAAATCTTATCGGCTAATGTTTCCTTGCACAAACAACATAGCTGAATATGAAGCATTGATAATTGGCATAAGAATTGCAGTAGATTGGAAAATCGTAGAACTTCAAGTTTTCGGTGATTCGCAAGTTGTTATAAATCAAATCAATGATGAATATCACACTAAAGATGACAAGTTGATACCTTACAAAATAATGGTGGAAGATCTCAAGAAATACTTTGTTAACATCCAGTTCATACAGATTTCGCGCATTGATAACAAAGCAGCAGACGCTATGGCTACAATCGCCTCTCTACTCCAATTGTCAGAGAATCAAAAACGGTATGATTTCCTGGTGCAACAATTGTTTTCTCCCACCCATAATGATCCTGAAACACAAATCATTTGCCATTTGACGAGTTCTGAATCTTCCTTATATGGCCAAATCTACACTTACTTAAAAGATACTACTTTACCCTTAGGTTTGTCTAGGAACCAAAAATGAAATTTTATTTGTCAATCATCTCGTTACACCTTAATTGCTAACGTCTTATACCAGCATGGTTTGGATGGTACCCTCCTTAGGTGTCTTGAACGTGATGAATCAGAAAAAGCCTTATAAGAGGTCCATGGTGGAATTTTTGGGACACATTCAAGTGGACTAACCTTAGCTAAGAAACTTGTAATATTAGGATACTATTGGCCCACCATGGAGAAAGAATCATTCACCTTTGTGAAAAAATGTGCAAAATGTCAGATTCATGGGAATCTCATTCATGCTCCTACTCAAGAATTACAACCCTTCACCACGACATGGCCTTTTGCTCAGTGGGGATTGGACTTAGTTGGCAAGATACATCCATCATCTTTAAATGGACACAAATTTATCATTACAGCCATGGATTATTTTACTAAGTGGATTGAATTTGTTCTTCTAACGACTGTTACGGGCAAACAAATCTCTTCATTCATCTTGAATTATATCATTTGCATATATGGCATTCCTAACTCCATTATCACAGATAATGGTAGACCCTTTAAAAATAAGGATGTTGATGAACTATGTGAAAGATTTCACATCCAACACAGGTTCTCTACACCTTATTATCCGCAAGGGAATGGTCAAGTTGAAGCTTCAAACAAAAAAATTCTAAAGATTTTGAAGAAAAAAGTGAATGAAGCAGGTCGTGATTGGCATGTCCAATTAAATCCAGCATTATGGGCTTATAGAACAAGCATTTGCACACCAACAGGAGCTACCCCTTATGCTTTGGTCTATGGAGTAGAAGCTATTTTACCACTGGAAGTTGATATTCCTTCACTTCGAGTATCACTCAAAGGGATAGTCAATGACGAAGACTACACAGTATCAAGATTGCAAGAGTTGGAACTGCTCGATGAACGGTGCCAAACAACGGTTAATCACTTGAAGGGATATCAACAAATCATGTCCCACAGCTACAATCATAGAGTCAAACCATGGAATTTTCAAGTGGGTGATTTGGTTCTCAGAGAAAACCCTCGAAATCAACAAGATAGGGAAAAGAAAGGCAAGTTTGAACCTAATTGGCTAGGCCCGTTTGTTATCATTGCAGCCTACGGATCGGGGGCATATCATTTGTCAACAGCAGAAGGGGACTTGTTTGAAGATCCAATCAATAGCATTCATCTGAAAAGGTTCTACACCTGAGAAAAAATCAAAAACAATATAAAATGTCCTGAAAAAAAAAAAAAAAAATCAAAACATTGCCTAGATGAAAACCTGGCAAACAAATGTCTTGGTAATAACAAAAAAATCATAAAATTAGGAAAAAGTGCAATAAAAACAAATGGTGAAAACCTGGCAAATAGGCATTGTTTGTGATTTTTTTTGGGCTCTCTCATCTATTAGGATTCATTCTGCATATGCATCCTTTTCATCGGCATCGCACACACCTCACTATCGCATTGCATCATCTCCTTGGATCGACAAGGATCTCATCATGGCTTGATGATTTGAAGATTATCCATCGCAACAGTTGTGTTTAGCAAGAGTCGGAGTACAAGGTCACTAAGGGGCAGTTTGCTTTCCTAGCAGGTAATCGGTAGCTGTGTCTAAGCATCGCAATATCGGAAACAACAATCTTGTCCAATTAAACTGAGATTACATGAATCTTTTGACAGATAATTTGAAGCAAATGGGATGATCTTAATTTGAACAAAATGAATGAAAAACCTAAAGCAATAAGTTGTAAATTGTTGTTTTGATATTTGATGACATCATATCTTGGAGTGGTTCAATGATGTACTGAACTAGAATCACAAGGAAGAAGTCTGATTTTTTTTATTGCTATCTGTAAGTTAATCCTTAGTATGATGCAAATTGGTCATGGGACATGATCTACAATAGATCATTGATGGCATTTCGAAATTTGCATAGGAAAATGGTTAACTTTTGTCTGTTTATGCAAGCAATACTCAGGTCATCTTAGTTCAATAATACCTCGATGCTTGTATTAACTTGCTACATCAAACATCATGGAAGCAGTACTCAGGTCATCATTGGTGCTAACATACCCTTTAACGCTTGTACTAACTTTCAACATATCAAAAGGCTCAATGATGAAAATTAAACACAGCATGAATTAGCAACAAGCAGAATGATTCATTATTGCATTTAGGATGCATGATTCATTATTGCATTTAGGGTTGCATAATTCATAATTAGGACTGCATAATTCATTTGCATTTCGAGGTTCTTTTTAACTAGATTTTTGAAGATCGACCACATCTTTAAATATCTTTTCACAATGGTGGAGTATGACTGGATATTTGTTACATCTCATTTTCATTTCACATCATTATCATTGCACTTGCATTCTAATATCATCATTTCATTTCATTTCATCATCTTATCATTATTTATCATTACACATCATATGCATGATTGATATTTTAATCATCCTTTAATCATTTATCATCATATACATTCAAATACTTCACGCACATTCATAAATAAAATTCCATTCATTTCATTTCACATCATCACTTAGGTTATCATAATCATTTACATCATCATAAATCATATTCATTCATCTCATATAAAGCATTTACATCCTACATCATACATTCATTACATACATCATTCATCAAAAGCATTTACCATCACATCTTACATTTTGCATTCATTGCATACATTATAAAATGCAAAATCATTTTTTTCATTTCATCATAATACATCCTGCATGAAATAGAAGGAAATCATTTACATCATCATTTACATCATGAACATCATCACAACATAGCATCTGAAAGTAAAAACATGCATTCATAAACATATGCATAAATCATCCATAACACATGCATAATCAAATCACCACTGCATATCATAGATCTCATCAAAACAAATGTCCAGGAATACAAGGATATCAAATGTTTCAAAAAGATATATCGCATACAATGGCATAAATGTGTACTAAATGCTCATCACTGAGGGGAATCTGGCCGAGGCATATGACTGTTCCTGCCACCAGAGGTAGCGGGTCTCGATGGATCTCTGCTCCTGAAACCTCTGATCTCTCATCTAACCGGCTAACCCACACTCCTGGTCGCACTCTTGGAGTGACTGTGTGAGTGAGTCCGAGTCCGAGTACCTGACTAAGTGAAGGCTATCCGTTGCTCAGGTGGCACTGCCTCAAAGTAGCGCATCCTATAATACTCAACCTCCCAAGCAGTCTCTAATCCCTCTACCACAACCTCTCCAATAGAGGTGCTCTCCACTGATCTCAGTAGCCTCTCAGCTACCCCCTCAGCCTGTACGCATCTCTCCCAGAAGCTATCCCTCTCAGCCATAAGCTATGCTATATGTGGGTCATGAGGTAGTGGTTGTGCTATCTGTCCCTGCAGCTGACTGATGATCCCCTGTGCCTGCGCTAGCTGACTCCTAAGAGTCTAAACCTCAGTTTGCGAGGCATCTACCTGTCCCTGTGATGGAAACCTGATGGTGATCTGTGGCGCTGAAGTACTGGCCTGACCCACTGCTCTAGATGTTCGTGGCCTCGTCCTGAAGGGAATATCAAAGAATAATCTCTACCTCCCACCACCCCCATCATCCCCATCATCTGAGTCATCTAACTCCTCATCTGTCTCCTCGGCCTCGAAACTCTCATCATCTACCTCCATGGCTACCCCACCGATATCTGCAGCCTGCTCTGCCTGTACCTGCCCCTGATCCTATGGTTGCCCTGCTACTAGATGTCCCTGTGGCTATTGTAACCCTGCCTGGATAATTGCACCTCCCATCAATGGGGTAGGCTCATTTGGACTAGTGAAACGAGGAAAGGGATGTGTGTAGAAATATGCAGCATAGTCCTCTGTCATCCCTGCATCTGTGACCTTTGGCCGCACAGTCCAATCCTCCGGCTACAGCTCAGAATACTCCTCTCTGGCTACCTCAATGGTCAAAACTGGCCCCCACTCTGGTACATCTCCCCGATGCCTAGCATAGTGTGTCGACCCCTGTGGCATCATCTGAACCCATCCAAACTACCTCAGAACTCTTTGGCCCAGAAATCTCTCAATGATGAATGGGGTGCGTCCAATCAAGTATCTGGACCTCGTCACATATGGTAACTCTATATCATCTGTCTGCCACGGGTCACAATCCACATACGGTCGCTAGATGACCATATCCAAATCATCAAATACCCGTCACCAGTACTCCAATTTGTCCAACCTAGGCTGGACAAAGGGCCCTGTATACGCATAGGCATATGGAAATCCGAGGGGGCAATCTCTCCTGACAATGGGGCATGTAATCGCAAAGTGCTCCCATGCGAATAACTTTAAAAGAGTCACCCCGCAAGAAAGACTCTTCCCATCTGTATATAGGACCTGGTGAAGGTCATGGTACAAATGGGAAAGCATGCATGACCCCCATGCATATCTGGTGCGATGGAGAAGCATGTCCTCCAAGATCCTACCCCACCCAACTGATAGTCCCTTTGCCCTATGATCAGGACAAAGGAAACCACCAATCATCCCTGCTAAAACCGAAGGCAGTGGGGCATATCTCTCTGCCATCTCCTTCTAGGGAAGCTCATATCCGCAGATATGAGGATCCTGGAAGACCCGTCTCAAGACATCTATCCCCCCAATCTCCTTGTGATAATAAATCACAAGCTCTCCAACCACAGGAATACCCATAATCTTGTAAACATCCTCCAGATTCACTGTGATCTCTCTTGTCGGCAAGTGGAAGGTGTTGTGCTCGCTATGCCACCGCTCTGCTAAGGCAATCAACAGAGCCCTATTGACCCGATACTGCGGGATACTCAACAGAGCTCTCAAGCCACACTGGTCTATCACTCCCAAATCCTCATGGGACAGTCGAGGAATCGTTTCCCATGTCTGCAGAAATTTCTCTCTGATCTGGAGGAGGTTAAATTTGTCCTTTACAATATCATCAAGCAAGCATGCAAATTAATCAGCAATGGATATCATCAATCAATCAGTACATCAAGAAAATTTCAAATCAATACTATTTGTTTTTCATATCACATGGAAACAAATTTAACAGTCATCATGACTTAATTTGACTTTCAAACAGGAAAGCAAATCTATCAATACTATTTGTTTTTCATATCACATGGAAATAAATTTAACAGTCATCGTGACTCAATCTATTTGACTTTCAATCAGGAAAGCAAATCTATCATTTCTATTTTGTTTTCATATAGCATGGAAGCAAAATTTATCAAACCTATTTGTTCTTCAAGCACGAAGACAAATTTATCCAATCTATTCCGTGATGATATTCGAATGCGTAAAATCTATTGTCTAATCTAGCAACAATCGTCAAGCATGCATCAATTTTTCTTCAAAAATTAAAAATCGGCAAAAATTCATGGATGCGCTAAAACAGTCAATCAATGCGCTAAAACCCTGGATGCTCAATTTTACTCCATGGATGCGCTAAAACAGTCTATGGATGCACAATTCCATGAATGCGCTATTTCATTGCGTATATGCGCTATAACAGTTCATCTATGCGCTAAATCACCTATGTGCTAATATATCATCTTCCACAGACAGGTTTCATGGATGCTCTATTTGATCTATCATATGCGCTAAATCACCTATGCGCAACTAAATGGCATCTATGCGTGATTGTTTTACCCCTATGCGCCATTTTGGATGCGCTAAACTATCTACCATATGCGCTAAAAGAATTATCGTATGCACTAAAACAGAATTTTCAAAAATGTAAAAATTTGAAAATGCATCCAAAAATTCATAAAAATTTGACGGAGAGGTTTGGATCGACTTACCGAAGGTCCATACACAAGTGGTCTCTGATGACGGCGACCTCGCTCGAATTTGTGGCGCTCATACGGGATCGGCATTGTTTTTCTCTCTCTCAAAGCTCCAAAATCTTCAAAGGTTACTGTTCAAATGAAAGTGACTTCTCACATTTTTCATCTTTTAAGGGGGTAAAAATGGCATTAATTACTATGCAAAGTGTTATTTTGAGAGTTAAATCGGCATTTTTTCTCTGAACTCATCTGAAAATCTTCCAAATCAATCTCATAATCATTCTAATCGCGCAATTTACCTCTCGAGGGGGCATATAGCATCATCGGTAATTTTTCAAAGTCAGGGGCAAATTCTTTGAAGCAATGTGTGAACAAATCACTTCAAAGAGGGGCAAAATGTACACATCTAAAAATGGTCACGGTCGATCGAACCTGTTAATTAATTAAATATGAATTATTAAATTAATGTTCTTAAGTCATCTACATATAAATAAATTTAATTATTTATTTATATTGTTCATTTTTCTAATTCTTCTAATTTAATTAAATAAATAAAGTTTATTTAATTAATGCTATCTTCCTCTTAATTAATTAAATAGATTTTACAATTTATTTGCATTAACTATCACAAGTTTAAATTCTAAATTTAAATAATATTCTTCTCTCCACATTTAATTAAATACTTTCAATATTTAATTAAATCATTTTCTAAATTTTCCACTCTTCTCACAAAATTAAATATTCTTAATATTTAATTAAAAGGTTTTTTCTCTTCTCACATAATTAAATATTTGCAATATTTAATTAAAGTCTTTTCATTTCTCTCACACATAATTAAATATTTATTTATTTAATTATGAGAGACACCTTTCAATTTGTCTCTTCATTCTCCACTCGTCTCTCAGAATTCCATCTTCTTTTCAAATTCTCGATCTCTCACTATTCATTTCAACAGCTTTGAACTCAACCGTTGATCTTGGCTAATCGAATTCCTACCTTCAAAAATCTATAAATACAGCCCTTTCATGAGTTGAAAAGAACCTCGAATCTCATATTTTCATGCGTAGTTATTATAGTCGCATTTTAAGCATTTCATAGCATTTTAAATTCAATAAGCTCAATCTTTACATGCATATGCATTTTTGATAATCGCATTCTCTCAAGTGTCATTCTACAAGCTGTTGTTTGCACAATTGAGAGCAAACATATTGAAGCGAATCCTTGGAGATAGAGGACAATGGAACAAATTTGAAGAAGCTGCGATTTAGAGTTTGCATTTACTTTATTTATTTAGTTTTCTTCAATCTAATGTTTCATTGGTGTACTAGTTTATATGCAATTTAATTGACACATTCTAATGTACACAACCATAATCAAAAAATTGCTTGATAGGAATCCTAAGGACTGGCATACCCGGCTCCATTTTTCCCTTTGGGTGGATCGCACCTGCCATAAGGCTTCCCTCAGAGATTCCCCTTACCACCTCGTTTATGGCTTGGAACCTATTTTCCCAATACACTTGAAAATCCCTACCCTCCAGTTCATCAATGATTTTTACGAAGGCAGGGATCGCAAAGAAGCTTGCCTGGCTGAGTTGTTACATTTAGAAGAGGTACGAGACCGTGCAATAGAAAATTTCTCCAAACATCAAGGCGTAGTCAAAATATGGTTCGATCACCGAGCCAAAATCAAGGCCTTTTGAATTTCTAATCTAGTCCTATATTGGGACACGACCGACAAAAAGAAAGGGGACACAACAAGTTTGACAAGCTTTGGCTTGGCCCCTTTCAGGTTGCCAAAATTCTCGGAGATAATGCTTTTCATTTAAAGACCTTAACTAGTGAGGACGTCTCGTTGTCCGTCAACAGGCAGCATCTTAAGCATTACTTCCAAGCCTAAGCTCTCTTGGAGTTGATCGTGTAAATACTTGTATATAGGTTAGGATAGGTTTCCTTGCTTTTCTTTGCTTCTTTATTTTGTTTTGCTCGTTTCCCAGCAGTTTTGTTTTGACCTTGAAGAGTGTCTCCTTGTTTCGTTGCAGTGGTTGCGCTTGGTTTGACGAACGGTTCGCTCTGCATCCTGCTCTTGTTTTGGTTCTCTAGATAAACCTTCATTCCCCACTATTGATCCCTAAAAGGCACTAAGCATTGGTTTCCTCTTTTGAACTCTGGACTAAACCAAAATTGTACCCTTGTTTGAATCTCCTGCGTTTGTCATAGATCATACACGAAACGCACTTAAAGGTTTCTGAAGAATTGTGTGGCGATTGTTGGAAGGGTTGGACAAGTGAAAAATCTAAAGTCTGCTCTAGTGACCACTGTGATTCCCAAACCCATTGTAAGCTTCAACACTTGCACGGTTGAGCAAAAGAAAAGAAAAGAACTGCAAAGCAATATTGGAAAAAAAAAAAAAATACAAAATCATGCAACCGTATGGGTGTACCAATATCTCTATCGAGGCTATGGATGTCTGGATGGTAGTAGAGCTATTTTTTTGGGGCCACAGTGACAACTCCATTGGGGCTATGGACACCTAACTGGAAACGGAGCAATGTCCAAGTTACATTTGGGGTTAGACGAATTACGTAGCTTGTCCCTCTCGATCAACGGTTGTTCACGTGATTTCAGAGGAAAGCAAATGAACTCACCATGCACACACATCCATGACGACGTCGTGGTGCGATTTAACCTCGGTTCTCCTTAACTTGTTCTTAGTTCAACCTTGGAAGCTGGCTTCTGGTCTTTGAAACTAGAGATTCTAGGTTTGGAATGAATGTTTATCTTTCGAACGCCAAGAGCTTTCTCCCAGCAGAGTCGCCATTTGTTGTGCCTATAGCACACACGCCCCATTTGGAATGGGGACCCTCTATCTTTTGGCTTGCCAGGTCATTTTGTGGTTGCCTCGTTTTGTGTGCCCCTATTTTGGTGTCCGTAATGGTCAACATGTTTCTCAAGTCTCATCTTAGGTTCACCATGAAGTGCCCCTCAAAATTTGTTGAAGTCTTGAGACTTCCTTAACAAAATCTTTTGCTAGCGTCCATCGAGCCTCTCGGGCCTGAATCATCGAGATTCCCCTCTCAGGTTTCCTTGTATGTATTTCCTTTTCGGACGGCTTTCGCTTCGCGCCTCCCTGGCTCCTAGACCCCGGCTTCAAAATTTATATCCCATGACTTATGTGTAAACTGGCATTCTATCATGCCCTCCAGGCCCGACCCTCTGGGTTTCCTTCTGGTCCTTGCTGTTTTGGACGGTCATTGTCCAACATCCCTTGGTTTGACCTCGGATGCCTTGATGGTGACCTAGGTGACCTCCAATCTGAAAACGAACAATGACCCATGTGCTAAAATGTGATCACCTTCCCCATGGACCCTTCATTATCCAAATCCAAGGTCGAGGGAAGTCATTTGGGTCTTCCCGCTCTGTCAGCCCTCCAGAACAGCATTCTAACAAAGGAAGTCCGACCTCTGGGGCCCAGGTCATTCATTTTCCTTCTGGAGAACCTTCAGTGATAGATTCAATTAAGTGATAAGATATTTCAATGATATATTATTCGATCTAATCTTATTTTTCAAGGATTTGACTAACCGTTTATATCGTCATGCTAAGATTGTACTTAACTTTGGCCTCCATGTGCAAGATATATGGAATCAGGTGCAAAAACCTCGGGAGAAGCCATGGACAAAGGAAAGAGAATTACCAAAGCTCCTCGAGGCGAGGATAAAGACCAGATGAAGTACCAATTCCAGGGAGTGTCGTTGCACTCCAAGATCACAACCAAGTGGAAGAACATCACTGACACAAATATTGGGCATGTCGATATTGATGAGTTCATACAAAATGTTAGAACAAGCCCCAAAACAAATAATGCAAGACTCATCAGGAGCAGTGGAATAGCCAAGGTTCTGAGTTTCCCTCCCGCCTTGATTACCCCCGAGCTAATAATGGCCTGCAGATAGGCATATCAGCCAGAAACAAGGACTATTATTGACAGGGATGAGAACATCTTGGCTGACATGTCACCATCAAGAATAACAAAAACCTTCCACATTCCTGTCTTCGGAAAGACGGAGCTACCTACTATTCAGGAATGTAAAGAAATGTGGGATGAGGACCCCATAAGATGAAAGAAGTTTATAAATCAGTATTGGCTGAAGGACAGATAGGGTAGCGCTGCAAAGGTTCCCCAAGAACTCTTTCGTAGCGACTTTTTTGAGGACTACCATGATTTGATCACCATGTTGAGCAGAGTAATGGGCCTCCCTTATGCGGCGTATTTTGAAGAATGGATGGTTTATTTAATGTAGCACATTCTTTGTGGAAAGGACACCATGTTCTACTAGGGAGGAATAATCAGTGACCACTTTCATGATCAATTCATGAGCGTCAAGAAGACATCCAAGTTCTACATGACATCTTACCTAGTATACTCATTGGCCAATAAGAGGCATTATAACGGGTTATTCAGAATTCCAAACGAAGTGCCTGGTAGAGAACTCAAGGCTTTCGACAAATACCCTCAGTTCCAATTCAAGAATTTCAAAAAGGATTATTATAGAGTAAACGATGCATTCATCACTTACATCATTAGGTTGCTCGGGGGAGATTTTGAGAGAAGGGTCTCCCACAGTGCTCAAGCGTTTCTAAAAAATTATGCCTTCATGTTTATTGAGTACCCCAAGTTCACATACATTCGCGTCCAGGGCTTCTCGTAAAGGCCGAACAAGCTGCTCTGGTATCCTAATGACCGGATTATATTTCTAGAACTCTCTTGGCAGCTGCCTAACATTCACACCATTCTAAGTAGCAAGCATCTAGCAAGGATCCCTTATCCCCTTACACTCGGCCAAGGGATGTATGAGTTTTATACTTTCTAATGCGCCTGCAATTCAGAGAAGGAACTAGCGGAATATCACTTCAAATTTTACATGGCCAAGCCACGAATGGACCCATACGATCATGTCAGAAACGTGATTGGACAAGAGTATGCCCATCTCCACAATGTTGAGGATTTTTGGGCAGATTGTAAGGATGACCTGGAAGTGCGGCTAAGGCACTATATGCAAATGACCGCATACTTTGTGAAAAGGGTGAATTTGTTCCCGATGCCCGATCAGCTTGAGGAAGATGAAAGCACTATAATCAACCCTAGGTACAACATCATCTCCAATCTACCACTGCCAATGATTGATTGGGATGAGTCGTATGTTGATGACCTCGACATACTTACTAGACCTATTGAGGCTCGAACAAAAGCATGGATAGATGAATAAGTTCCTCAATTAAAACAACGAAGGGTTGTCTTAACATTTAAGGGGCTCGAGAGCAAGCCAAGTGGTTTGGGTGGTGGAGCATCTATTGCATCAAGGGGAGAGGCATCTAAGTCCCCTCAATCAGTTCGTTCAAAGAAAAGAAAGGAGATTGAAGAGCAGCATTCTAACCCAAAGGTGTATGCCTGGAAGGCCTCAGAGGGTGAACCTCCCAAGAAACACAAGCGAACGGGCAGCGTCACTGAAATGACGGTAATCTAGGAAGATCCACTCCGTGAGGGAGAGGAGATGGAGGCTATTCAGCCAAAGTCTTCACTTATTTCATCTACTGTCGCAACTACTCTTGTTACCACCACTCCTATCCAACACGCAGTAGTTTCATCCTCTCCACCTGCAGTGGACATTTCCATCCATCTTGCTTCTACTTCTCCCATCCCATGGGTAGTGTCGGTTGATTCGTCCTACGCCACTACCTCACCCATTTCTTCATCTTCCATGTCTCCTTCCTTTTCTCTTCCTACCTCCACTACTGCAACCGTAATGCCTAGCCTCACCCTTCTAGGGTCCTTCGTGAAATACATGCAAAATGTGGCCTCTGATCTCTCAGGAATGTTTGCAAATCTAGCAATACAAGCTGCGATGGTTCAGGCAATAATTATCACTCCAGTTCCTCCTCCTCCTACCGAGCCGCCAGCAATGGAAGCCACCATGCAAATTTCTGAGGAGTTGGATCGCCGACAACAAGCGGAATCAGTTAAGAGATTGGAAGAGGAGGCATTTGATTATCATGAGCACCCAATATACGAGCATCAAATAATCGATGAGCTCGCCTGTAAGTCATCCAATGATGAGAGCGAAGACACAAAGATAATTTAAGAGATAGCTGATCCCGAGCTTGATGCTAAGTGGGCTAGGCAACTCAAGGAAATTGAAGACAAGGAGGCTGAAAAATAGTCTATTGGTGAAGAAGAGGTTGTTGTCATGAGGACGGATGGTGATAAGTCTCCAATGAAAAAATAGGACCATGCACCTCGGCATGATGAAGGGGTGTCCCCTCATGAGGGGCAGGAAGGTAACGAAGAGGATAAATCTGAAGGAGAGACTGAAAACTATGAGAATCTAGAGATTAAGCCGCCCGAGGAGCATGGGTGTGATGGAGAAAGGGATACTGAAAAACAAGGCAACCCTGATGAGCACTTGCCTACCAAGTCCCCTATCAAATGCATAGTGTTCGTACAAGACTCCGATGAGGAGGAGGACACAAGGACATGGCGAGAGGCCCTCATTGAAAAGGCAGTTGAAGTTAGAGAACAAGAAAAGAGGGATCAACAGGAATCACCTAGGGGAAATTCTTCAATGCCTGATTGGTTGGAGAGACAGCTAGAAAAGAGGGCTCCCATCCAAAGGACCCAAAGGCAAGGCTGGAGGCTATATTGGCTCAAGCCCAGATCGGCACTAGGAAGGAGAGGAATCTGAAGATCAGGTCGAAGGTAATGATGGATGCCTCCGGATCCAGAAACCGTACAAATAGCTACGCCGGTGGTGGGAGAAAAAGGAATAAGTTATAACATATCCACCATCGACTTGGGAGTGGCCACTAGGGAGTAGAAGGTGGATCATCTCCAGGAATCAGTCGCCACAGTGGTGCATCTTATTCAGCAGGACAAAGTTTCGAAGGAGGAGCTTAAGGCACAGGTGGCTGATTTGATAGCCTATATCCAACAATGGTCATCCACAGAGGAACAGCCAACCACCTCCTCGGCCCTGCCACACTTGCTGTCAAAAGAGTAGGTTAACAAGTTGGAGAAGAGAAAGAACTTGGACAAGACCACGAAAAATTGGTTCCGACAGGTCTTGGATATTGGGAATATAGGTATCAATCTTGTTGTTCGAACAATGAACAAGTTCTTGGAGGTGCAAACGTCTCTTGAAGGTACAAGGAGAATCTGCATTGAGTTCCCAAAGAAGTATGGGGCTGCTTACCCAAAAATTGAGGCTATCCTCAAGCTGCCAAGTGAAATTCGGGAAAAGGAATTTTCCTTCAAAAACGATGACCATTGGCTGATGGATGTGTGGAAACGAGACTTTGATCACTGGAAGGAAAGGTTGGAACAGGTACTTGAGCGAGTAAATCCGGAGGTTGAGTGGGCCCAAGAAGCCAGAGAAGATTGCTTCTGATACCTAAAGCTGATGACAGGGTATGAATTGCCCACTGTCAAGATCAATCCGAAAAGTATAAAGCCTCACTTCTGAAAGAGGAAAGAAGACGGGATGTCAGCTGAAATTACTACAGATTTTATAAGCTTTGTTGCCCGAGCTTTCGCCCAATCCGAGCTATTCAGAGACCATATTGCCAAGTATGAGGAGGACTGGGAGAAGCTTGTTGATAATTCCAAGGAGTGGAGCTACCAAGTGCTGAGATCTGACATCATCGAGGTCGACAAGCTCCAGTCGGTGATCTTAAAATTCATAGAGTATGCAGCTTCGAAGAAGCAAGAGGGCAACCTTGTTATTGATGAAGAATTTCTAAAGGAATAGCTGCAGCAAAGAGCAATCAACAAAAGGATGAAAATGATATAGTGTTGCCACTAGAAGACAAAACAGGGATATGGGCAAAATGTATTTTCAAAATGTAATATATTGGGGGTAGGTAGAACCCTAGTTTACAGTGAATTGTGGCCACATAAATGTAAATCAATCTTGGCCACATGTTCTACTTTTGGGACACTATAAATAGGGGGTCTCCTCTCATTTTCAAGGAGAGTTGAGTTGTTGTAAAGGCATGGTGCAAAAATTGCAATAGAAATACATTGATTTTGGTGCATTTTTGGGTTTCTTCTCATGTTTCATGATTCTTCTCTCATAGTTGGATGATTTAGTTGAATTTTCTTTGTTGTTCGAGTTTCCTTTCAGTTAGCTTTGGTGAATTTAGTGATGTTTCTTGGTTATGAATATTCTTGTTGTGTAGATGCCCTCCTTTTCCATACTTTTGGTTGTTTGCTGCTGGTAGATGGTTGTGTAAAGTTAGTTTGGACCTTGATTTGAAGCTGCTTTTAAATCTTTATCTTTGTTCATGCATATGTATGTTGTTCATGAGACAGTGATATTTCTAGTTAAGTGGAATTTTGTTCAAAGGAAGCTTTCCACAGTAGAGACCTCCATGATCACTATTCATTGGTAGTTGCAAGTCCATGAACCCTCTCTCTTCCCTACCCTTTTTTCCTTTTTTTTTAGAAGTGACCTATGCTAAGGTTCATTGCACATTGTAAAGCCAAATCTCAAGTCAAAATGGAGTTTGAAATTGTTGTTTGAACCTGCAACAAACATACATTAACTTCCCCACCTCAGAAACTTTGTTTGCAGATCTGATTCCCCTTCCAGCTTAACTCATGTAAGTCTGCCTTGTGATTATCAACAAAATCACAACAAACATCAATTGAGGTATCATATGCAAGTCATGACCTAACACCCGAGAGACCTTGGGGTTATTTTCAACAACTTGCTAGATATTTCCTTTCAAGAGAGGTGATGCACCTGTGCATTACCTGTGTTGAGAATGTGTGCAAAAACACCCATCAACAGTTATGTTCATCCTCTTTGCAACTCCATTTTGTTGTGGAGTATAGGGAGTAGTTTTATGTCTCTCAATCTCGTGCTCTTTACAAAACTTTTCAAACTTTGCGGAACAAAACTCACCGCCATTATTAGTCCTCAAACACTTAATCTTCTATTAGTCTGTTTTTTTACCAAGGCCTTAAACTCCTTAAACCGACTAAAGACTTCAGCTTTACTTTTGAGGAAATAAATGAATGTCCTACTATAATCATCGATGAAAGAAATAAAATATACATATTTTGTCAGCCTATTGTTTATGAGCTAGATTGTCTTAAAACTTTAAATATTCAAAGTGGAGCAATTGTCCTTAAATTGATAGACAAAAGGACACATCTTATGACTTACAATAAAGAAATGGCTACTAGAATTATTTCTAAGGTATAAGTGTGCACATTTTATAATTTGAGGCCATGTTGATCCTTATTAAAGTTCTATTTTTAGATGCCCCAAAATCTAATGATTTCTCAATCCTTGTGATGATAATGCGTTTTAAGTTTATCCTTATTTATGTAGGATCTCCTTTGAAAATTTCCTATATAGACAAAAATTGTTTTACTTGCTTGAGTAGTGTGTGAGTTGGAAGAAAATGTTAGAATCAAGGTAAGAGGCCAAATCATAGATTCTTGTAACCAAAGGTTTGAGGTAACAGATCAAAGTCTTATGGCACATTAGTATTTAGCTAAATGTGCATTACTTGAAGAGAACTAGTATGACAACAAACAAATGGTAGCATTCATTTTGTATAAGAGGTCCAAATTTTGTGTATGAGTTACAAAGGAGTATCATGCTAAGTCTATAGATTAAAATACACCAATCCTTTGCTCGCTATGTTGTGCATTTCAAATGTTTCATTGTTAGTGTCACTTAGTTGCTCAAACTTTGACCAAGATCATTAATTGTGACTATATCAAATGGTATAAGAGTACGATTTAAAAATTTAAAGACAAAGATGAGTGAAGAGAGGATGTGAAGGTGTCTTCCTACCCTCCAATGTTGGATTGAGATTGTTGACAAAGAGTTGAAATTGAGGCAGCCAACACCAAGTGATATTAGATCTAATTTTCCTAAAAAGAGATAGTTGTGAAGCTATGTAGATATATCCATTAATTCTGAGGCAATCTACAAGGAGAGAGTCAAGAAAATAGGTTCACCAAACCCTAAGGAAAAATACAACAGGAATGTAAGGTGAATGAGACCTAAAAGAAATGACAATTCTTGAAAATTTGAGTTGTGATATTGGAGAGAAAACATATGTATCAAGGCTAGGGTAACTTGTAAGAGTTGTAAAAAAGAAGGGCCTAAAGAGGTTATTTGTAGTGAGAAATTTTTATGTATGCTTTGATTGGCAATATGTAAAGTAGAGGAATCATTGCTAGGGTAGAGATAATTCTAGGTTTGTAAGGGGCCTTGGAAAATAATATTAAAAAGTTAATGGAGATGATGGACATGGTATCCCAAATAGATAACTTACTGCAAAGTCCAATAAGCAATACAAAAGAGTTGAGTGATGAGTCCAAGTTGCAGATTTATTTTTCAAATAAGTGGACAAATTATGTGGGTTTCCATAGTCATTTTGGGTAGAGATACAAAGTTCTTGTGTCATTTTTAACGCACATTAGGAGATATACCCACACAATAGAATTCTATATTGGTGCAAATTGAAGTTGTAGTAAATAGATCTACTATCATTGTTCCAAACGATGTCTTAGATTTCTAAGGGTGTCGTGGATCTACTAAGGATTTAAGGCTATGAATGTGTGAGCACTAAACATGAAGGCTTCATCCAAAAGCAATTAGAGATGAGAAGCACCAAGGCTACTACAAGGGAATATGATGGAGAAAATATTTACTTAGAAAAATTGTCATTACACACTTTAGGAAGGAAAAAATGCTTTGTAATAAGATGATTGATGTTTGGAGCAACCTAAATGCAAAATAATCTCAAGCATTGGGCTTGATATGGATTGCACTGAGGTAATGACAATTAAGATTGGGCTTACTAGGAGTAGTGTAGCAAGTATAGAGGCAATTTTCATGAGATTAATGATTGTAGTTGTAGAAGGAAATTTCTTCATAGAGAATTTGAAGAGCTAGGAACCTATTGGTTACAACAATGAAGTTGAAGGATTAGGTGAAATTCTCATATCTTTATTGGTGCCTGATCTAAAGAATGTGCCATGTATTGGTCCAAAGAAAGACCAAAGGATATAGTTTGGAAGAACAAATCAAATGAATACCTTATGATTGTATTGAATATGAAGTGAAGCTTAGTTGTTTGAGTTAAGGTAATCAAATGGTGAAAGGAGGTGGAAGTCCTAGAAGTTGATGTTGAGCTTGAAGCTCCATATGGAAGGGCATTAACACAATGTGTGGTAACATTAATGAGTGTAATATGATTAGAGAGAAGTTGGATATAGAAGGTATTGTCAAATGGAGAAGCAAATCCAAGTGGATGTAGTCAACATATGATGGAATTAGACCCAACTAAGGATTGGATAAGGACAAGAAGTTTAAGGCAATAATTGAGCATTATCATTAGAAGAATATGTTAGACAATATCCAAGAAGTTCATGTGATAAGAGGATTCATCATTAAAAGAAATATAGTGAATAAGGATTCTATAAGGAGTAGGAAGAGGTGGAATGAGACAATGCAAATTTATGGAAGGGTAGCATGCGCTATAAGAAGTTTTAGAATGTTGAAGAATCAAAGTGTTTTGAGAAAAGTGGGAGTGAACCACTACAAAAAGATGGCAATGAATGTTTATGCCACAAGAGAAGACAAGAACTTTTAGAGGAGGTGGGCAATACAAATAAGAATTAGATCCTCAAGGAGTGGGGATGAATGCAAGAAAGCTAATTCTTGGCACAGGAGGTCAATATGTGCCCTAGTTCTCACTCATGAAACTAGATGTGTAAGGAAATAGTCAATCTTATTTCCTAAAACTTGTTCAAACATTAAGAACATGTTGATATTAGGACACTAACTAAAAAGATGTCTCTACTCATTATTTGCAAGCTCTAAGCTTACAAATTTTCTACCTAGGGCATATGATGCATATACATCTTAAGGGTCAAACAAACTTGCTTCACCCAAAAAAGATATGTTGGATTTTCTTTATGTTTTCTATTGTCATTTTTTAGTTTGCATTAAATTTTGGCTTTACAATTCTTACAATAGTCTGCACCAAACCTAATCATGAATATACAATAACACAAGATCGTATGGTTGAGTTGTCTTCGCCACTTAGAGGTCAAGTTGACAATCTAAGCCTTTGTTGTAGCACCTAAAGAAAAATTCATCATCTAGAGGTTGTCCAACAATATGATAATCATTGCTAGCTTATTCATCGTGATTTGAATTAGAACCTTAAATTGGTGAGCAAAAGAACACATCCCACAACTTGCAATAAATATGGGGCCAACTAAAATCACTTATGAGCTATATGTACATATTTAATAATTTAGGGCCATGTTGATCATTATTTAACCCATTTTTGGTACCAAAGAATGTAATGTTTCCTTGTTCCTTCAAAATATATGCATCAAAAATGATGATAATGCAATTGATTCATGTATGAGTTATAGAGGAGGCTCGTGTTAAGTATGTAGCTAATCTAGAATACCTATCATTTATGTGATTAGTTTAAGGCTTCAAGGTCTGATTATAATGCCAAGCAATTTGAAGGAATTAATTTTCATGAATAAAATACATCAGCGGCTTGATATAATTATTAATGAATAAACTACATCAACAACTTGATGTAATTATTTTTTATGAATTAAATACATCAGCGGCTTGCTGTAATTATTTTTTTATGAATAAAATACATCATTTATTTGCTTATATTGTTGTGTATTTGAAAGATTTCCCCGTTGTTAGTGCTACATAGTTAGTCATCGTTTAACTAGGATCACTGACCACAACTACATTGTGCAAGTATATGTAAATGAATGAATGAATAATTTTATTTACGTCCACAAGACCATCCAGTCTATGAGACCCAGGAAATAGAACAGAAACCATTTTTTGCAACAAATAGAGTGATCGCTGACCCCACCAACTACTTCTTGTAGCCCTCTAGCTCTTTGCTGATTTTATTTCTTCTACTGTGTATTTTGATCAAGTAACTTGTTGTTTCAGCAATCTTCTCCTCTTCAAACAAGGCCTCTTAACGATTTGACTTTAAACAGATCCGAATAATTGCACCTGATGTCCTCGTAAGCTTTACACTACATGACGTAGTGCCACTCAATTTCTACTAAACCCGAAGAGCAAAAGCAACAAATCCTATCTACCCATACCTCGGGTATTCTCCATCTTCCCGTTTCACACCTCAAACGATGGGAACTAGTTCTTAATAGGGCTATCAACATTTTAGCCTTCCACTTTATATTTGCATCCACATAATATTTTTGCCCGTGATCACAAGTGGGGTTAAAATGCAAAACATAGTGCTCTTTTTTTCGACCAAGTTGTTTTGACCACATGATATGCTTGACCTTCTCTTTTACATACCTTTTAATTTCTACATTTGTGTTTGGACACTCTTGCATGCTTATCCCCCATTTTCTCATCCATTTGACATTTTGCTTCATCCACGTGTTCTTCCTTCTAGTTAAGTTTTCTTCCACCACAATTTTGGGCCATCGATGTTCCTCCATATTCTCAATTCTGTTCAAATAGCCTAATAAACAAATTAATGTTGTCATTTCCATTGGAAAAGCTCCCGACTCGGCTTAAACAATCTCATACGGAACTGTACTTTTTATCTTGAAATTGCTTGTGATTAGGTGCTTTTGTAATCTTTCTATCTACCTCCATTTTAATGTTGATGTGTTGCAACCCCAAACTTCACAGCCATATAAGACCACGGGTGTAACAAGCAGCCCAAATAATTTCTTTTTTGTTTTCCAATCCCTCTCCAAAGGCCAAAGATAAACAAATAGCGAAGGTCAAAATGTGTAGTGACCAAAAACAAAACTACACATTCGAAGACCAAATTGAGTCATTACAAGTGTCAACATAACTCTAGCACAAACTCCAAAGCATCATTTCAATACCAATTGCAATTTCGAAATTTCTATTGCAATGTCATATTCAATCAAATAGGTCAAAATCAACATAATGCCTTGTACTAAATAAGCATATTTTCCCTTCTGAATCACTCAAATCTTCGGTTATTCCAATCTCTCATTAGATATTATTTTAATCTAATTAGGACCTTATTTGCAAGGTGCATTTATTTCTCTACAATACATACAAGTAAGGTTAGTTTAAAATTAATAATAGATTAAACCACAAATTCTAAATTGCTTACAATTACATTTACGACACTTATAGTAGACTTGTTTGATATATTGGACTTTCTCATATCGATTTCATGAAGGGCTACAGTTAAAGCATCTTTATATATCTCAACAGATTTGATCCGAAGCATAAATGCTAGTGGAATTCCAATTGAAATTTGTCTTGCCAATGCACATTTAACAGACCATCTTTGTGGGGCCTGCATATTAGCATAAAGAAAACTCTTGTACATCCGATTGCCTTCATTCCATATTGCCATCCACCTTGATTTCTAAAGAACAAGTATTACAGAATAGATAGCCACTGGCAATATAAATCAAAAGGCATGTCTGAACCAGTACTCTTATCTTAAAGGTTCTTACAAGGGTAGGACTTCCTACAGCATCAAAAAAATTGCTTCCCATTATCAGTGCCATCGATCACTTCTTAATAAGAATTTATTGGATATAACATGCCTTAAGTTTAAAATTGTTGCAAATCAAAATAAACAACATGTGCTAGCTCTTGTATAGCTTGAGCAAAAAAAAATCATGAATGACTGCTCATTATCAGTTTTTTGATACAATCAATAATATACAGTTCCTTTGAACATTTGGCATATATGCCTTGTCATATATCTCAATCTTATTAACAAGACAGCCAAATTTAATATGTAACTTCTCCTTGTAATGTAAAACTCAATGTGACAAATGATGGTATTATAGATTGTACTCTCAAAAGAGGAGATGGAAGTGAAAGATACAAAAAGCCACTCCCATAGAGTACTAAGCTATGGTGTAGACTGTTCAACTTAATTGAGTAGATACTAGGATATAATAAGAAACATTACAGATAAAATAATTCTTTGAATGGCCCGCCTGATTATACCTTGCTCAGTCTTGACTGAGCTTACCGAAGAGAAAATGACAACTTAGGTCATCCTAACAAAAAAACAGGTTAACCACTTGCTTCAACAGCTCTCTTCTCATCATCACTACTTTCTTCTTTTGCAAATTCTTCAATCAGTTCCCTTTGCCTCTTTGTTACACTCCTGCATGTCAAAGTTCAATAAAATTACATCATCACAAAACAGAATTACTATGAAAATTATCAGAAGATTAGGAAATAGATTGACACCAACTCTCTTAACTCTTAAATGATATACATGAAAGAACTTTCGATTGCAATCCAGAAAATAATATATTACAATATATAGTTCTTCCTTACAGACATTTAAGTTAAGAAGGTATACCTCTTATCAAAATAAGTTAAACTTCTGAACCTCTGGAAATACATGCTAATTTTTTACAGACAGTTCCTGACCTTTTGGGTACTCCTATCAGTGAGAACTGATCTAATTTAAGGTCTAATAGCCCAACAACTTCAATTAAAATTCGCAGCTAGAAGTAGTCCTTCAATGACCTAAATCATTAATTTCCAAAAATATTTTATCAAGGCAAAATTAAAAAGTATAAGAATGTGACACTGGGATTTTTTATATAGAAACTGACGAGGATAGTCCTCCCTACAGATTTTACAAACTAGCACATAACAATTCTCCGAAAGAGATGCGACCACTATCCTAGAGCTTTAAAAAATCCACTCAGTTAATTCGATCATCCTTAAAAATATGTAAAACTGCTAGAAATGACTCAAAACAGAATGGGAACAAGCAAGACAATGACTGTAAACACAAAGTATCCTGGAAAAACCTTTAATTGGTTAAAACTTCAGCTTAGCATCAACTACTCCAGCTCCTCAATCATTATATTTAGTCAATTAAATAAAGATAAATGTCACTGGGGCAAAAATTGAACTCGTGACACTTAATAACTGAACTCTACATCTGTACACTGCCTGCAACTCCATAAAATCACTGTTCTTCAGTCCACTGCTTCAAAATCAAACTAGTGCCAACCTTTCTACAAGGTTTTACACTTGTTATATGTTACATGATTCAAAATGGTCGATTTCCACTTAACAGACACATGGAAGCGGAAGAGAAAACGTCTGCAATCATTACCCTGCTCCCACAAGACAGATTGACAAAACCATTGGTTTCTGCATACTGTTGATTACATAATTGCTGAGGCAAAAACAATACCACCAGAGCAGTTACAAAATTACATTCTGCATGAACCAGCCACAACAAGTAGTCTCATTGCCAATTATAAAATACTCCATTTCTTCATCTGCTCCTCTATTTTCTGACTTCCTTGAGATATTCTGGACCATCCCAGGGTCATCTTCAGCACTGAGAACCGATCATTCGCTTCAAACTCAATATGGCAAGGAAATATTGAGTCTTCTGCAACTTTGATGAAAGTGACTACTTTTGCTGGTCAAACAACTGTAAAGATCCAATTTATGGATCACACCTAACTAAGGAGGCTTTTTTGTCCCCAAAATCTCAAGGGCTCAGCAAAGTGAGGAAATTTCTTCCTCGTGCCCTCAATTTTCCCTTGGTAGTTGTTCCTAGGGACCAAGCAAGCAATTTCCTGCATTCCTCTTCAAGTCTTCCTCTTTTCTTTTTTTGTGAGCCACATCACCTTCCAGTTCCTCTTGACTATTTGGAACAAGTTATTCCACCAGATGCAACAAGACAACTACTTCATCATCAAGCATCGAAAGTTCAAATGGTCAAGCATTCTCCACATTCACCACCATGTCAATCTTCATAAATGAAGGCGAATCAACAAGAAAAGGATTTGTACCCACTTGTTCTACAATCTAAAATGTGCCATATCTTAAAGGCTCAAGTTTTCTTGCTTGCCCTTTTTTTGTGGAACCTCTCTTTATCCAAGTACAACCAAATCTGGTATCCAACTTTGAACTTGTGCTCAACCTAGTGCTGATTGTGCCATTGCTTATACTTGTCTTGTGACTTGCTTAACCTTTCTTGAACTGGGAGATGGATTTGCAGAATCTAGTCAATAAACTTCTCAGACTTGTAGACCTCTGAATCCACATTTTCTCCTTTGTGTGACCATCGCAAAACAACATCCAAAGGACTAGGTGGTAGAAACCCAAAGCATGTCTCAAAAGATGTCAATTTATTTAAGGTATTAACAGCTCTATTGTAAGAGTGCTGAATATCTGATAAATTCCCATCCCAAGTTCTTGGATGCCGCTAATTATAGCCCATTAACAAATGCACAAATGTATAGTTTACCACCTCAGTTTAGCCACCAGTTTGGGGATGAAATGTGGTTATCTTGTCAATCAAGTATTACTTATTTCCCATAAGACACACCTAAATCCTAAGCTTCCCCAAAAAGCTCAATGTAAGAGACGTGACTTAGATTATGAAAGGAAACCTAATCTTATGGAATTTCAGAGCTTTAGTAACATTGCATTGCAAAATACACAATTCTGGAAACTACTGTCATTCTCCTTATAATGAAATTTAATACAGTACTGAGTACAAATAATCGGAATGAAAGACCCAGGCGGTCTGCAAACCCTAGGAAACTTCACTAAGATAATTCAATAGATGACTCAAAGTAATTAACGTATGAAGACCAACTGAAATAGTGGATCCATTGACAATCCTAAGTCTGGCCTGCGCACAGCCCTAATTTACATCTCAGCTGGAGTAATAAGGTGCTTCAGATCTGCAGTTCCGCTTGTGTCTCCCTTGTGCTGTGTCTTGAAAAGTTGTGTGATTTGCTATAATCCCTAATGATAGCTGCCACTTAGCTGGAATTAGAAATGGCGTGAGATCTGGTGCTGGGAAGGCGCTGGACTGTCTTTTAGGGTTGGCAAATCACCTGTCTTACAATGGTGCTGTAATAACAGTTCTTGTATAGAAATATGCCCACGTCGATTCTGTTAACAGAGGTAGCACCTAGGGTTTGGTGCTGCGACATTACTCTTGCATGGCGCCCTAACTCTCCCACGAACTGGCCTCAAACTTGATAGATTTGGTGTCGTTGTCCCCTTGGATCTGCCCAAAAATACCTCACCCAGACCTCCCTGCGGGCATGAAACCCTTCAAAACAGCAAGTTATTGGCAAACCCTAAACATTGTGTGGGATTCTCTCCAGGTCTGTGCACTGTTTTATCTCTGTGCCACTCTTCCTGAGGCTGCTAATAGACTGTAGATGCTTCAGGACTCCACAAAGCTTCAATCTGCACCAACTAAGGTCTGGGATATTCTCTAATAGCTGCAAACTGCATCACACTGACCTGAATCTGCTGATATAAGCGCCCAGCAGGTGGCCTAGTGGTCAGCTGCTTGGCCAGCTTAACCAGTTCCTTCACTCCAACAATGGCGCTCAGCCTCGAAGCATAAACTAGGTAAAATTTGCAATTTTCTGATGATAAAACAGCAAGGAGTGAGAGGATCAAGCAAGATTCCAGAATCAGGGTTTTCATCTTGACCTGGGTAGGCAGCTAGGGTTTGCATCCCAGCTTAACTGCTTGATATAAACTTAAAATCATGCCAAATCCACATGATTGTACCCAACCACCAAAAACCAAATATATACCTGCCAGGGCAAGGTTTCTAGGGTCCAAAGTTTTGCGCCCAATTATGAAATTCAAATTTTACTTTTTTTTTTTTAATATTTATTAATTAATATATTTATAATGGTGTTTAAATAAAACACCCTTATTAACTGGGAGCTGGCCAACCCACCTAGGTAGGGGCATTACATTCAAGTCACAATCTGAAATGTTACTTTTTGGCAAACCAAAATGTACCCATTCATGAGTAAAGAACAACTCAATTGCATGTTTACTCATTTGAGTCTTGGTGCATGGAATAAGAACCCACATCTTACCAAACCATAGTTGCCAGGAGACTGGAACTAGTACTGGTACGGGAGATTGGTACCGGTACTGGTACGGCATTTTTTGAAAATAGGAGACGGGGGTACTCAGAGACGCCATCTTTTTTTAATATAAATAAAAATTAATAAATTAATAATTTATAGAAAATATCATGACAATTAACTTTCAAAACAAGAGCAATAGTAAAGTTTAATAATGAACAATGACTTTAATGTTTAAACACAAATGTCGTTGTGTCAAATAGTCAATGAGTTCATACTTCATAGTGCAACCTTTATTTTTTTAAGTTCTAATGTTTTTAGGCTTTTTTTTGCACGGGAGATGCCATTTTCACCACGGGAGACTTCGGGAGACTTCGGGAGACTCGGGGAGACTTTTATGCTCGTTTCCTATGAAGGGAGGCATCTTTTGGTATGTCCCTAGTACCGGAGACGCGTACCGATCTCCAATACGCGTCTATGGGGGTAGGAGATGCATCTCCCAGCAACCATGTACCAAACTGATCAACCACCACAAAACAATAATCATGTCCTTTCTTTGTCAAAGGTAATCCTCCCATGAAATTCATTGAAATGCTCTCCCAAGGATGGAAAGGAACCAATAGTGTCTAGTACAATCCAAACTACACAGCTTAAATCCACCAATACAGTTAGAGATATCGTTTTGCATGTAAGGCCAATAAAAGCACCTCTGAAGGTTTGCAATAGTCTGAGACCCCAAAATGACATTCTACTTTTAAGGTATGAGCCTCCCTACAGAACACCAACCTTCTCATTTTCAAAACACAAAACTTGCCCAATCAAAAAACTAAAAAGCAATCCATCTTGGTAAAAAAAAATACAGTTTTTGTTTAAAATCAGCTCTTAATCTGTAATGTTTGCTAGAATATCTCTCTAAAGTCTTCATCTTGCTTGTAGTCCTTTGCATAAACTTTCTTGGCAAATGGTTCTAATTGGGAAAATGTGCAAACTAATGAAAGCAAAGGTGGCCTTGACAACATATTATTCACACCCCTCTTGTACTTGATGACCAAGTGGAACTGTTGTAGAAACCTCATTCATTTGTAATGACATGCATGATGTAATTTGGTTTGAACATACAAATATTGAAAGGGTTGATGATATGTATGAACAATAATTTTACCCAACAAATAGTTTTTCCATTTCTTCATCACTTGCACCAAAGCATACAATTATTTGTAGTGTTCCACGGAGTTTCTTGAAGGGGACACGTCCCTTGTCAGGGACGCGTCTCGGAGACGGGGGGACAAGGGGTCTAAGTTTGGGGACGGTGGGGGGACAGAGGGGGGGCAGCG
This sequence comes from Sequoiadendron giganteum, assembly GCA_007115665.2. NCBI lineage: Eukaryota > Viridiplantae > Streptophyta > Pinopsida > Cupressales > Cupressaceae > Sequoiadendron > Sequoiadendron giganteum. The sequence continues at coordinate 319,829,343 of CM021108.1, forward strand.
GCGGGGGGGCGGTGCTGATATACATATGGTACTTGAATAACTAGTTATAAAAAGATGTTTAAGAATAACATTTCAAATTAAACTTTGGTAAATTAGTAAAATTGCAAATACTAACATTTTGAATACTTGAATACTACTACTAAAAGACTAAAAGTAAATAAATATTGAAATTTGACAAATGAAATTGTCGAATTTGAGATTTCTATTATATGAATATCAAAAATATGACATGTCACATCAAAATATCATATCATAAAAATGATTACAATGAGTAGCATGATACATTGATATGAATCATAATCAAAATAAGTACAAAATGCAAAAATGTAGTTAAGGGAGGCCTCTAATCATCTCCAAACTCCTCATCACTCGAACTATTGGAATCCTCGCGCTCAAGCTCTACCAAACTAACACCAACCAGCCCTGCATCTGAAGTTGAAACTAAAGCATCCTCATCAATCTGTCCTGGCTCCTTTGGCTCTACATCCCACCGTGTTGTTGGACTCTCTTTGTACAAAAGTGTTTTGCGGTCAATGAGACGCAAAGCACTATGTACAACCACAAGCTTCTCTACTCTCCTAGAGGTAAGTATGTTCCTCTTAAGAGAGTGGATGAAGCTATATGTAGACCAGTTCCTCTCAGCAATTGAAGAACTAGAAACCTGAGATAACAATCGGATGGCTAGAGTGGTAGTCAAAGATCCTAATCCATGGCAAGTCCACCACAAATTTGGGTCCTCCTGCGCCATAGTCCGCATATCCATCTTGGCTGCATCTGAATAACCCCTAAGAGTGGCAAATTTGGTCCACTCAGTGCGAATCACACTGGCATCTACATCATTATACATCCTCTCAATGCACCTAAAGAACCCTGCCTTCACCTCTGCATCCTCTATAGGTGTCACTCTACCAGGCCTAGTCAAATACCACTTAGGATTAAGTGCATAGGCTGCCATGTGCAAGGGAGTGTTGAGCTTGTCCCATCTCCTGTGAATGATTGGTTGAATGTGCTCGTGGTAGAATGCTTATGTGGGGTCCCTCTCTCACACAACAACCCTCATCTGATCAAGCATAGAATCGATGCACTCATACACCTCTCCAAGGCTAGGTGCATCCGCATCCCCATACCTGATAACCTGGAAAACTGGTTTAATGATGGCAACAATATATTTTGCATCACCCCAAAACACATCACTCTTCACCGCATCCTTCACCCTCTTCCCCTACTTTGTCTTAGACTTGGCCCACCTACTCCAATTTGTTGTCATGACCATGAGTTGCAATGCCTCTTGCAACTCAATCATTTTGTCCAAGAGAATGAAATAGGAAGCATATCTCGTATCAGTAGGTTTCAGGAACTCCTTCTTAGCGAAGGCCCTGAAAAGTGCATGTGATGTGTGGTGGTTGCAAATAAACATCTGCACATCTCTCGCATCATTAACCACTGCTCTAATCCAATCAATCTTTCCCATGTCCTTGAGTGCATTGTTCATGGCATGCACACAACATGGGGTCCACCAAATATGCCTGTAAGTAGCCTCAACAAGTCTCCCTGCAGCTTTGCACACATGTGCAGCATCTGTCACAACTTGGACCACATTTTGTGGCCCAACCTCCTCAATAGCATCCCTGAGAACCTCAAACTGAAAATCAGCATCTTTGCGATGCCCTGAACAATCAACTATCTTAGGAAAATATGGGCCCTCAATACATGTAACCATGATGTTAATGAGTGGAAGATGGCTAATGTCCATCCACCCATCCATGACTATGTCGCATCCTGTCTTAACCCAACACTCCTTCATCTTCTCAATCAACAAATTGATCTTGGAACAGTTCTTATCCAAGATCGTAGTCCTCAATTTCGTCTCACTTGGTGGCACATATGATGGTCCTCCCTTTGCCACCATCGATATCATCTCCTTATAATAAGGAGATCGGGCAACATGAAACGAGATGCCATTGGCAAAGAAGAACTTGCCAATGGCATCATCTATGTCATCCTTGAGCTGCACATTAAAAAAATCTGCTATGGGGTTACTTTGAGTTTGACTTTGCAATTTTTGTTTCCCCCTCCCCTCTCCTGCATAGGCACTAGAAGAAGAACCTAGTGTCCCTCCTACTCTCGTCTGCAAAGTATGGATGGATCTTTGTGGCTGGCTATGTTGAACATGTGTCCTATGCTGCAAAGTAGTAGGCACGGGTGCAGCTAGAGTATCATCAAGAACACCCCATAACTTATTTATTTCAACTTTGTATTTCATGTTTTCTGGTTTTACCAAAAATTCACATATCCCCACACCTTTTCCTCTAATGAAAAGAAGGTGTGCATTCACTCTAGTGATGCTCCCATACCACCCCTCACCACAAAAGTTGCACTTCCACCTCCTTGTGCCACCGGATGTTGCCCCTTGCCTACTTAGATCTTTTGTTGCAAATTGTTTGAGAGGGGATTTGGAATCAAAAGGACCCTTAGCATACTTTGCCAATACTGCAGAAGGGCACTCTAAAGTACTTGCTTCACTTGCCATGGAACTAGTTTGGACTTCATGCTCAGCCCCATGGTCACCCCCCTCAGCCTCAAGTGCATATTCAAGATCGGTATCACTATGTGAATGGACCTCATCCTCACTCATGTTGATGTCATGAGAGCTCATTGTGACACTGCAATAAAAAAATTAATTCTATAAGTGCCTAGTTTCAGCCTAGTTTAACAAATTTGAAACTAAAATTTTAAAACTTCATGATGAATCTTGATGGAAAGATGAAAAAAAAAACAATGAGCTTTGAAATGAAAATTCAAAATATGAATATGCATTTGCAGCCATGTATATGAAATTATGATTAATTTTTTAATCATAATTTCATAGACATGGCTGCAAATGCATATTCATGTTCTGATTTTCATTTCAATGCCCATTTCAAACATCAAACTACATTTTCAAAATGAATCTAAAAACTTGGAAAACAAAACAAAAAAAAAATGAAAAAACTTCAAAAAACAATCATAAAACCCTACCTTGTGCTTGAAAAATCCTTCAAAATTGGTGTAGAATGCTCCTCCTCTTCTTCTTTATCCTTCTCACCCCTCTTGCACTTGCAGCACCTCAAACTCACTCTTTCACTCACTCTTCTTACTGGTTTTCCTCTTCTTCACCTAGCTGCTCCAAAACATCAAATGCATATGTGAGTAAAAAATGGGCAATTAGAGTGTTTTATTTCATTTAGAGGCTTTTAGATGGGTCCCACAAGCCTTTAGGTTCGACCCCAGGCTCAAAGACCAATAAAAATAAAAGAAATTTTATAAAAAAGACTCTTTCCATGACGTCCCAACGCGGGGGACGCTTGGGCGTCTCGGAGACGCTTGAGGGACGCCTGGGCGTCCCCGAGACGTCTCGGAGACGCCCAAGCGTCCCCCGCGTCTCCCTGACGTTTCTCACGTCCCAGCGGCGGTGGCGGGACGGCGGAGGGACATCCCCCTGCCGTCTCCAAGTTTCTGAAACTTCCGGGACGGGGGGACGTGTCCCCATGGAACACTGATATTTGTCATACATGCAATACTTTACGACTGCTGGTGATCTGATCCATGGCTGAAACCGGAGAACAACCTTACACATTAGCTGTTACAAAATAGCATTGTAGGACTGCACTAATGGAAATTTTCAAAATAGGACAACTCCAAGTAGTGTGCCTAAAGTGTAGAAGCATCACAAAGACATGACAAAGATGCAACAAAGATTATGTCCTCCAATTCATAAATGGAATAGGTTACAAAGAACAGTTGAGAATAAGGTTGGGAATGTAGGTTACCATGATCAGATAAGGGAATGCACATCCATTTGATTTGGCAAGAGGTTCTAGAGATGCTATCTTGTCCTTCTGGCAGTTTTTGCCTACTTTACAATGTGTATAGTTAGCTATTTGTACATGAATATACAATGGGAATGAAGATAGGTGTCAAACCTATGTGATGCCAATTGCCAAACTTTTATGGAGCCAATCCCTCTAGCGCAAGGACTGCCAAGTGTCTTGCTTGTATGGAAACATAACATGTGGATGATAATGTTCCATGTGCCACACTTGTATAGTTGAATATTAAGTCACAAAGGTAGAGAATGTAGAGTAGCACACAAATAAGAGAAGTTAGCAAGGCTCCTTATGTTTGCATACTACAAACCCTTGAGATGGTGTGGCTATGAGGCGCATGCACCAATGTGATTATGTAAAGCAATTATGTGGTCCATGCAATTGACTTGCACTAAGTTACAAAATTGTGTAGAATTGTATATGTCCATATATGCATGCAACATCTAGGTACTGTGTGAGCACACAAGAGAATGGCATGTGAGATGCAATGCAATGTTATAATGAGTTAGCGCACGAGATTGTACTCAAATCATTCACCCTTTCTTGAATTGCAATGGCTCCCATTGCATTGGTGATGTGTGCTAAGGAAATTGCACTTGGATGATTTACTCTTTCTTAAAGAGCAACGGTTCCCATTGCATGCCACGAAGCCCTATTGCTAGATATAGGGAATCTGTGTACTCCAACATTGAAAAGGAGTGTCTATGTACCCTTGTTTTTTGAGAGATGTAATAACTCCCTATATGCATTAGCAAGCCTAAGGGGTGTAGCTAGGCACAGGTGATGGTGTATGGCAAAGCATGTTATATTGCTACTAAATCAATGTTCTTGTTGTGGATGCCAACAAGTTGTAAATGCCAAGGGAAGTGGATCCCTATACTCAACACTAGAAAGGATAGTATAGATGGATTCATGCTACCTTGTCGAAGAATGTGCACATTTCTTATACATAAGAGCAGTTTGTGGAAACACGTGTAAAGAAGACAAAAATTTAGAAAACGTTTACCAATGTTGTGATGGTGCATATTCGAAAGTGTGATTTGTAGAATTGTGCAAATATTGCCTTCAAGATGAACCAATTAAAGTAGTGGTGACAAATGATGTTGTCCAATGTAGTGTGAGTCTAGTGTTGTGTACTAATAGCTCGACCATATCTCAATGAAGTTGAGGAATTCTACGTGCTCTAGTTCTAAGAAGAATTGTGAAGCTTCTAACATGAACAACAATAGAGGATATGCAACAATAGGCACATCATGGAGTAGCAACTTTCCTCCATCTGGCTAGGTTGATCCACCCATAGTGTTGCTTTATTTGGTGCATAGTCTCTTGTGTGTAACCATTTTCTTCAACTATGATTTCTCCATAAAATATTATTACAAAAGTTGAGTTACAACCATGTTGGGGCCATCTTCATGGTTGGCACATATGATCCAAGTGATGTTCTAGTATAGGATGTGACACATGCTTTTTTTGTACTATGGTTGCACAGTTGTGATGTCTATTTCCCTTTGTGAGTGTCATTACACAAGTTGCTAACACATATTGCATGTTTGAGTAGTGAAGTAAGCTTGCACATGAGAGTATGTAAGTCGTGGTTGACATAGCTATGTCACAAGGTGCAATTGAGGATTCTATACACTTTTTTGACAATGCACTACCAAGAGGCATGAACCTACAAATGCACAAGATGCTCCTAAAGGACATTTGGAGTCCTTGCGAAACCTAAGTTTGTCATAAAATGGAAGACATTTGAGCTACTAGATGCATAGCACAATACTAATGCTTCATTGATGCTAGATTTTGGCAATGAGACTATAGGACCATCTCTATTTGCACAACTACCAACTAACCCAAACTGATATTGTTGAATTCATCAACAATGCCTTGGCCATACTTTCCCAAGCCTTGACCTTTCGTAACCCATTTGCTTAAGCAATTTCAAATCAAAACCCTTGGTATGCTTCTCAAAACTGCCAAATGCAAAGTGATGAATCAAACTACAAGTAATGAAAGGAACTTACCTAAGTATCATCTATCATTGCTTGTATGTTGCAGGTCACAATTGTTGTTTGTGCATTGATGGCTGCTGGAACAAGTGTGGGGAAACCATTGGCACTCAACTTGGAGCTGCACAAGTTTTTATTCTTTCAAAGAGAGTACCTATAGTAGCTATGGCACAATTGTTTCTATCCTTAGCAAGAGCCAAGCCTTCGACGAGAAGATCAATGAGCTGAAGATTGTGTGCATAAGACTTGTGAGCCACCCTAAGACCCAAAGGTGACCTCTCTTAACTTAAGAGCATCTTACAACTATTAATTATAATAGTTGAAGATGTCGGATCTCCTTGCACAATTGAGTATTTTCATATAAAGAGGTTGCTAAGTAACCTTTTCAATGGAGACCATTCGGCTCTATATTCTGTTCATCCATGATTGTGGTAAAGAAAATAAGTGTGCTAAAATGTCCAAACCTAACCTATTGAGAGGATGGTGAGAAGCAATGTAGGAGCATATTGTTGGGAAAAGGTGTCTCAACCTTGCATTACTAATGTTCAATTTTAGTACTTTTGTATGCATTCACTATTTTTTCTTTTTTGTATTTTTTCCATGTGGCAGAGTTGGCATCACATTTGGAGGTTACATGGAATTCATCTTTAGTGGATTTTGTCCTCACATGAAGAGGTAGGCATCCTACTTTCAGGTGGCCTAGTTTGGCCATGTGTCAGCATCTTGTAGTGTAAAGTCATCATGACAGGAGTTACATACGACAGATTCTTATGACACATAAGAGCATGTAAGAGAGAGGTTACATTGGAATATATTTGAATGGTTGAATAGGGACAAATTGGGGCACCCAAGTTTGGGAGGTCAAATATGAAAGTTTATGACAATGGAATGTAAGGAATATTGCTAAAAATAGCCAAGAGGATGTTTTACCGAGGCATTGGAATTTGGTGTCTTGGTTTGGGCACCATACCTCCTACGGTATTGCTAATGGTTTTCCCAAACCATGCATCATGCATGGTTTCTAGTTTGTACTTCATCTATTTATTGGTGTTTGGAGTTGTAGCTTGTATGAACATTTTTGCAAGTACCATTATGCTGCTGCAATCACTCCAGAATTGTATGTGGATGAAAATATTATGAAGGCTTGCTTTGCAAGTGTATTGTGATCTACCTATTTTATTGAATAATACATTGTGTTGCTTTGGAGTGTGGGGTTTTTCTCCCAAAAGAGTTTTCCATAAGGACACCTATGTTATGATATATTGCTTATTTGATGTTTATATGTGTATCTACTTTCTTGTAAAAGATTGAAATTTGCACAACACTCTACTCAATAGATTAGTGTAGGAAGCATTTCTGCATACCTTGCTTCCTTTCATCTACTTTTGGCTCTAATACCAATGATTCGATTTGTGGCTAGAACCGAAGGACAACCCTACACATTAGCTTGTAAAACAAAATATTTTAGGGTCACACTAATGGAAAATAGGCTAACTTCAAGTAGCGCACCTAAAGTACAAAAGCATCACAAAAATTAAAACATGACAAAGTTGTGACAATGTTTATGACCTATTCATAAATGGAATAGGTTACAAAGAATGACAATGAATAGGGATGGGAATGCAAGCTTCCATTCCCATGATTGGATAGGGGAATGCACATCCATTAGATATGACAAGAGACCCTAGAAGTAGTCTTGTGCTTTTGACAATGTTTGCTTGTTTTACAATGTGTATCATGCAAGTATTTATACATGAATATACAATGGGAATGATGACAAGTGTCAAACCCTACGGTGCCAATTGTCAAACTTGTATGGAGTCAGTTCCTATGGCACAAGGCTTGCCAAGTGTCACACATGTATGGAAGCAAAACGTGTGGATGATGTTATTTCATGTGTCATATGTGTTTGGTCCAATGCAAAGTTGCAAAGGAAAAGCATGTGCAATGCATGTGATATAACACACAATGCAAGGGAGTATAGAGCATTTGCAATACATGATGCCTAAGGAAGTGTTGGCAAAGATGTGATATCTTTATTTCCCACTACTAATCACTTCTTATTCCCACGTCATCTCCCAAATGAAGCCACGAATGTCTCCTAACATATACACATACTCCCTGTATTTGATTAGTCACTCTTGAATGTGAATCGAAGTCTTAGACTAATATTTATTATAAATCCACCGCTTCTATTAAGATCGATGAGCCTTCTTTTGAGTGTAACGGCATGACTTGGCATTTGAGATTTTGTACATTTCCACGACTACACAAGGTGGTGATTCAGCTGCCCAAGAAACTTCATGATTTCACTCCTAAATGACACCAAACATCTTGCAATTTTGACAATCACGGCACTTTCCAAGACTTACGCCAACCCAGTTCTCACTTCATCCTCAATAGTCGACTTTGCCTAATGAAATTAGATAGGAACTGTCTTCCACGACTCCTCCTTTGTAACCTGACACCTGCGTATCATTTTTCAGCTACTACAGAAAGTGTGATACTTCATGGTTTTCCCGTCCCTCTTGATTTCCCGACTGTCAGCAGTTCCTCATAACACTTTGATGTTATTTCTGACTCTGGGTATTATTCCCGAATGAGCTCCCTCCTGAATATTATCTCGACTCCACCACCTTTGTTCTTGCTTATTCACAAATACACCACTTGTGTTGGCAAGATGTATTTAATTCCCACTATCTGAAGAATATGTCAAGCTAGTAATAGACAGCAAATTTGGAAGCAATTCGATACAGAGCATAACACCCGATTGTCTTTAACATATTCTTATAATTTTGAATATGACGGCTAAGAATGAAGAGATTGCAAAGTCCATCCAATTTAAGCGGCTCCTTTCAGAAATCTAATTTTCTCACCACTCCTTTTGGCAGTTTGAATATTACAATTTTACCACCAAGTCTGCCTTGTCTCGTTTGATGTTCGCTCCTTCAAAAATATGAATATAAATGAAAACAGGAATATCAACGTTTCTTACAATCTTCAAGAATATAGACCTCCAACGGCTTTGCTGTACAATTCCCTTCTTTCCCATTCTACAGAACAATATAAACCTCAACCATATTGAGAGCGGTGTAATTCCCTTCAAATGGCCTAATCATCACATTCGGTCAAGTAAAACCAAATTATAGTTAACTCAGCCTGCAACTTCCGGGTGAAGTTGCCAAGGGGTGAGGAAGGGATTTCGTCCTACCTCATGTGAGCAAGCCCAAAGGTTTTCGTCTCTGCTACTGCTTGTGCAAAAATCAGATGAAAATGTCCAAAAAATCCCCCGACACCCTTTGAATGACCAAAAAAACTTTTAATTATACCTGATCGACCCAACCACAGGCAGGTCGGCCTCCAAAAGAGAATTGGTGCCCAAATAATTTCAAAATGAAGCCAGCCTCAAGGAGCTTATTATCATAATTATTAAATATTTAGTATTATTATTATAATTTTTTTTTTATTATTATATTATAAATTTAATATTATTATAGTGCTAAGGAAACACTTTTAAAACATTAATAATAGAATTAATTTCCCCTTTGGGCAGAGGGGACATGACAGTCCTCCCGCCTAAAATATTGCTTGTCCTCGAGCAATTGCAAGACCAGATGTTCAAGTATCACCATGCCAATGTGCTGAGTCATGCTGTAGTGTCTGTAGAGCTGGGATCCCGTATTTGTTAAATGGCACAACTTCTGCCTAAGAGAGCTATGCAATTTCGACTAGATTTAAGCTGTGGAGGTGACCAACTCATATGCTCATGATTTCCTGCAGCCTTTGAAGTCTCAGCAATTGACATGAAGCATATTGGCTTATTCCTTAGCTAGGCAGCCATATGAGTTTGCAATTTTATTTATGTTACTTTATTTCTCTTATTTTGTTTTTGCTCTATTTCTATATGTTATTCAGTAAGGACAACATTACTTGGGATAGGGATTTGAGAAGGGGTTTTAGGTGTTTTCTTAGGGAGCAGTTTGTTGAGCAAAACTGGAGATCGTCAAGTATCACTGTATGGACTAGAAATGGTAAAATCGCTGTTGCTATCATTGATCACTGTGAAGAGACCGATACAAGATTTGACAATGCTCATCAGAGAGTGTGGAGGGCCAGGAGGGTTAAGTAAGGTAGTCCCCCTAGGATCACAGAGAATAAGACAGAAACTGCTTGAGGACTATTATAAGTATTTTGACAAAACAATGGGGTGGATACATTTCACTTCAAAATTTCAAGGCATCTTTGTAAATGGATTTGAGACAAGTCAACCTTCCATCTCTAGTAGGAAAGCTAATGGAGAATGAACAAAATCTACACAAAGAATAATGTGCCTGGTGTTTCCTGACACGTGGCCAACTATGAATAGCAGAATCAAATATTTCATATGAAATCAGCATTCTCAGACAGTCAAGTACGTCTTCTTACAGCTATGAAAAACTGATATATTTTCAGTTAGGACACTGCTCAAGAGTAGAGAGGAGCAAATTTTGAAAAGATTCGCTACAGCAGGATCTATCAGCAGAAGCAGTTGAGAATCTTTGATGATGTTATTTTCAGTTGAAAATTTTCTTGGCAATTTTGTGAAATGTCACGATGACTTTGAATGAATAATCTGTTGATTTTTTTATGATTTTGAATAAAGAATGACCTGCAGAGACAAAATGTTATTTTTGTTGAGATATTTTACAACAGCAGAAACTTATTTTGATGCTTTAGTGGTGAAATTTTACTGAAAATATTTTTGGTGAGATAATCTGATAGAGCAACTAAATCATTGTGTTTGTTTTGTTGAAATTTTGTGCTGACTGTAAAACTATGACTGTTTGACTTGAGATTATTTTCATTCTAAAACAATCATTTTAGTCAAACGTTTTAGAATTTCAACAAGATGCAAGCTTCTATTGATAACCTAAGAGAATCTGACAATTCAAACGAAGATAAGCATGAAATTTAGAATAGGAGAATAAAGGTCAGAATTGATCATTATGGTAAACCAGTTTATATTAATCAATCAACAATATTCATCACCCTCTCTTATTTCAGTCAGTGCTTCTGAAACATGTGAGATGGCATACAGAAGCGAATCAAATTGGCTTCCACTCACCAATATATTGGAGAGAGGTGTTAGGGTATATGGTTTGACCTACTCTATAATGGGGTTGGATGGACCTGTATATGTTCCCTCCATCTCCTTGTTGGAAGGTATCCCCTTAGTCTCCTGTTTGAGGGAATCCATCCAGCTCCCAGTTGAAAGGTAGTGCCCCATCTTTAGATAGTAGGAAAATCATGCCTTTATAGTGGGCCCTACCTCTATCATAGCTCTATAGAAGGGGTGGGTTTCCCCACTGTTGGAAGAGGGGTAAACAGTGTAACCCAGAGGCCTGCTCTATATTGGGCCTGGGTGGGCTTGTATCTGTTTCCTCTGTCTCTGCACCCTTCTAAAAAGAGATGGCCCTATCGCCCCTACCATGTATAGGCAGATATAGGTAACAGCTCTATATCCTAAAAGTAAAAGCTAAAAAAATGCAGGAAAGCAATTTACAACTACTTCTGAAGAAGATGGGACAGCAAGGAAACATATAGGGAATTTTTACTCTTCGAAGACATGGTAAACAGCTTCTTTTGTCCTTGCGTGAAAGCGAGGGAGGGTGTCAGAATATTAATGTCAATTCATAACTTTGGTCTATGATTGATTTACAAATGTCTAGTTTAAAATAACTAAGGTTATTAATAAAGGATATTATTTGTTGAGATAAAGGTCGCTTTGGCATAGTCAGCTATTGGTTATATAGCTAACATTGAGTATATGCATCTATATAAAATCACAATAGATATGTGTCAATAAATTTCTAAACTCTTCTCTATTTAATAGAAAATATTAACCCAGAAACTTACGATGGAATGGTGACTCGAAAATGTACATATTGATTTCCAAACTGGCTTGAGCGTCTTAATTTAATGCCTACAGGAAAGATTAAATTAAAATTAGCATGTTAAAAGATGGCATCACCAATCCACTTAAGAAACATTGGCATGAGTATACAACATAAATACAATAAAAATGATTACACTATAAGAAACGAACACCAAATAGATATATGTAGACCAGATAAAATTCAAAACTAGAGTTCTCTTGCTCATTTCTGACTGTCCATTTTATCAGAAACATTTTAGAAACACAAATTATCATCTTTCAGGGAAGTGTTATTGTTGTACCTTTTCCTTTCAAAATAACCTTTTGACCATACTGTGTTCCTGGCCGAACCTACAAGCATAAGATAGAATAGTAAATAGTCATAGGCTCAATATGGTATGCTGCAGCAAAGAAACATCTAGCACAATTCAATGGCAGGTAGCATTTAAGATAAGATATCCCTGATGCAACATTCAACTCACCTTCAAAGCTACCTCTCCAGTTAAAGTTGGCACCTGAATGGTTCCTCCAAGAATTGCCTGATGGTATACAAACATAGAAGCAAATCAACTCTACCAACTTCCTAAAGGATTAAAAGCAACAGCTTATATAGTCAAATATCACTTGAAAAATGGATCACAGGAAAAATCTCCACTCAAAAAAGAGTTTGTACCATGCAAAAGTGTCATATTCTTTAGGAAGATTACCCAGACATTTTCATATTTGGTTAGGAATATGCAAACAACAAACAAGCATGTGGAATTCAGAAGGTCAAATTTCAGTTGCAGATTTCCCTCATATGCAACCTTTGTACCCAAAAATGACGAGTGATTTTACAACCATAAAGTCTGTTTAGCAGGGCACAGTTAAATGTATAACTGGAAAAACAATACCTTCTACTTCCCAAGTACTACTCTTCAAGTCTCCATAAAAATAAAATAAGCTAAAGATATTTGTGAATTTTTTTCTCAAAACAAACTGTTACCAACTCCTACTTATGCTTGCTTTCTATTGATATAACTGCAAAACTTACAAATAGTTTATCAACCTAAGAAACTAACAGCAACAAATGATTGTTATTATATACCTGAGTGAAGCTTATGTTTTCATGCACATGAATGTCTGCACCTTCTCTACGAAAGACAGGATCTTCACGAACCTGCATTAAAAATTAGCCACTATTCTAGTTATCTCAGTTTGATTCAACTATATCAACAAGTTTAAAAGTTCAAATATGATACCTTTGACTTTGGTAGTGTAAACAAAATGATCATAGTGAAAAAAAACACTTAATTATTAAGTGTTGGAAAGAAGCAAATCAATAAAGGGATTAGACATCTAAAAGGCATCTGACCTTTATGGTTACAAGAAGATCCCCTGACTGACCACTTTCAGGATCTGTTCCCCCACGTCCAAGAACTCTTAATGTCTCTCCATTATCAATACCTGAAATTAATGGCATTTTGTTACCATAAAACAAGTGAAGTCCAGATTCAGATCCTGAATCAAAGAATCTTAGAAGACTTAAGCTCATTCATCAGGAATATTTGTCACAATATTACATAGATACAAATAAGGGTGCACATAAAAGTACAAAATCCAAAATAATTACAACATATTATGAGGCACAATAGAGCTGGGACATGAACACACCCCACATGCCCATCCACATGCACACATAAGACATACCAAAAAATACAAAAAATCCCTTGGTCAAGACACTCCAAATGAACTCAAAAATGAGTTCTATGGGTGAAAAGAAAGGCATTCATACCAAGCTCGCCTTCTATTCCAAACATTTCTTGCTGATCACAGGTGACATCATCATTCATCAAGAGATATTTTTAGTCATCTTGGTGATCTCACGAGTTCTTTGAGTTATGTAAACAAAGAGGATATTCCACGCATTGCATTAGAAATGCATACTCAATGAAAAATCTTCAACAATCCTCAATACACTCCACAAACCACCTTTAAAGGTTGTCAAAACAACATAACATGTATATCAAGGGAACAACATATATCATCTCAACAAACTGACAAAACAAATGAGAAACAAGTGTAACATGTAGATACACAAAATTACCATAGAGAAAACCCAATATTGGGTGAAAAATTACAGCTCTATAAAGCATATCACTCCTCATTCCACTATCAAATGTTGATTACACATGTATTCAATGCTTTGATGGCTTCAATGAGCTACAACCGCAATTTGCAAGCTCCTGCAACACCCACAACTACACACTTACCATGAACAGACTCACAAACACACTTGCTAAAGTCAAAGATGGATTAAAACCACCATACAAAATGAGACCCAATCCAACACAAGTATGGGAAAACAATCTATGACCTCTCTTCAGCCTCCCAACCTTGAATAATAGAAGACCAAATGCCAAATCGGAAGATTAAATGACAAAACTTTTTGAATTCCACATTTTTGTTTCATTGTGATAAGTTCATCAATTTGGCACGCCAGCATTTACATTTTTCCCAAAGCAATCACACATTCACCACCTGTATAAAGTTATAAACCAGCAAATTTTCCATTTATAGTTTTTAGAGTCATTGTGAGGTTTGCAACTCTTTCCAAAGACTTTTTGAGATGTCTCATACCACCCCCAAACACTCTTCTAGCATCATCATAGTCCTTGATGCTCTATTTCGATTACAAAATCCATCTCCTACACATTGGACAACATCTTCAAAAATGTAGACACCTTGAACCCAAGGGTTCAATTTGTTTAGACCCGATTTTTTGGATCATACCTTCCTCATAGGGAGACTTTTGGCCCCCAAAAGCTTACTGAGACTGGCAATAGGGAACCATTGTCCCCATACCTCCATTAGGACCCATCTTAGCAATGACCATCCCAGGCCAACTTTTCCTTCACACCTAGATGAAACAATCCTAACACAACCAAGCCTCATAACCGATCCACACAATGCACATAGATAGTAAAAGGCAAAACACTATCCAAGTTTCAAACTGACCTTGTGTTCCATATCACTCTCAAAATGCACTGGCTTACTTTCCCATGACAGCATTGCACATTGTTGCATCTATTGCCCTTTTTCTTGTTGCTTCTCATGGAGAGGAAGCTTACTTTCAGCTCCAACAACAGCCTCTTTTTATGCTCTTGTTGTTCCTCCAATACGAAGGTAACAATCCTTCCATTGGTATTGATTAGTCTTCTAAAATTTGAACTACTAGCAATAGTAATCTTCAACTTTCAAATGTAAAAGTTCAAAACAAACTCTTTCTCATTCAATGTCAATTTATACTACCTATTTCTTCTATAATAAACAGCATCCCTCATATACAAATAGGGTCTTCCAAGAATCATGTCGCTCACATCTAAGAAAACAACACAAAACAATATCGCATCTATGAATTATGGGTGAAAATCAAAATGTAACTTGCATTGCTTTCTCACCTTTGTTTCTACTCCTTGTTGCAACCATCCCAAAGTATATGGATGTCAATGATTCACAACCTCCAATCCCATCTCACTAACCCACCTATTTGAAATCAGATTCACTAGGGAGCATGAGTGAAATAAAGCATTAATTTCTTACCTTTCACATGCACCTTAATTTGGAAAGGTTGTGTAAACTCTTCTTCTCCACATAAATTGTCACCAACATTTTGTACTCACTTATTGAGTGTAGCACACGGCAAATGCTCATCCACATCTAAAGTAAGTTGTAATCTCTAGTGGCTTACATGTCACATTGGCTTGTTTGTCATTTTCTTCAAAAGCACCAATTCTGAGTGCAATTTCCAACACCTTTTTTCCAAGTGCCCATCTTTATCACAATGGGAGCAAAATACCTTCCTTTACCTCTACCCTCATGATTCATGGTGGAAATGGCATCCTTTTGCTCTTGCTTTGTGCCACTATCCTAATTTCCATCAATGCCAAACTATTACTCATCACTTTGCTTAATTTTATGGTAATCATTCCCCTTCCTAACTAGCTCAAGGCAGTGTGTTTGGGCACATGCCTCATCTATATTTTGGGGTTTGGCCATGACAACATGCCTCTTCAAGTGTCCAAATGGTCCTCTAACATACTTCATAAGAACTTCATTGTCCATTACATGATTTCCCATTTGGACTGCCCTCTACCTAAACTCACACATATATGCTTGCACACTTTACCATACCTTTGTCTCAAGTAAACTTATTGCATCACTTGCTCCTCTTCATGGCCTATGGGGTAAAATTATTTACATATCTTCCCCTTGAAGTTTTCCCGCTCCAAAACTAATGACACGTTTTGAATTTCCAACAAGTGTGTGTAACTCTCAACCCATGTAAAAGCATGCTAAATGAGCTTTAACCTTGAGAAAGGGATTTGTTGACATGGGTAAAACTGATAAAGACAGAAACATAGCTCCATCAGGACATCCATCGGTCAAGCTTCTCTACACCAATTTGTCCATCATAGAACTAAATATCAATTTTTACTTCAACTTGAACTTAAATAACTTCTCATTAGAGGGCCCACCTTACTCCATATCCCTTCTTTCTGGTTCCTCTTCCTCTATATTCTCTTGTGTAACTCCTAATTTGGAGATAAGGAATAGAATCATACTCTCAAATCTGTCCACCTTCTCTTTAATGCTAAGAATCCATGCAAAATCCTCTTTAAATTTCTAGAACCTTACTTCTCCTTCGTCTTCCCTTGCCACTCTTGATCTCCTCAACCACTCTATTTATCCAATTTTGGGCTCAAAAAGTAACAAACTCTTGTCTCCAATCAATCTTATGGATGGCATATACGTTGCAAATGCAAACCCTACAAACACAATTCTCCTAAAAGGTACAACTGCTCTAATACCAACCTGAACCATAACCAAAGAGGATATTCCTCACACTACCATTATAAACAAATACTCAAAGAAATATATTCAACAAACCCTTAATACACACCACAAACTACCTCTAACGGTTGTCAAGACTCAAAACAACATAACAAGATGCAAATCAAGGTAACAACATATATCATCTAAAATAGATGAGAAACAAGCATCACATGTGAACACACAAAACTACCCTAGAGAAAACCCAATACCAAGTGGGCATCTCCACCTCTAGAGAGCAAATCACTACCCGTTCCATTATACAAAGGTTGATTATAGATCTATACAATACCTCAATTGCTTCAATGAAATACAACCACAATTAGAAGTTCCTACAACACTTGCAACTACATCCTCACCGTGAGCAAAATCACAAACACACTTGTATAGTTAAAGATGAAATAAAACCACCATAGAAAATGAGTGCCAGCACCATGCAAGTAATGGGAAAACAATATATGACCTCCCTTCAACCTACCAACCTCAAGAAATGGAAGACCAAATACCAAATGGCAAGTATGCTGATTCCACTAAACCAGTGTTTACGATTTTGTAAGGGCGATCACACATTTGCAATGGTTTCTAATGCATTTTCCATCTGCACATACCGATGAATTTGACATTTATAGTTTGCAACATTCTAAGGTATGCAACTCTTTTCAAAGATCCCCTAAGATGTCCCATACCAATGCTCCACTTTAGTAACTAATTTCATCTACTACAGTTGTGAGCCATGACAACCTCTTCATGAATGTAGACATCTTGACTCAAATGGTACGATTTGGTTAGGCCTGATATTTTGGATCACAAACAATACTTGAGCTTCCCCACTCTAGGTCAAGGTCGTTTTCCCATTTTTTGTGTTTTGTAATTTTTCTTATTGGCTACAAGTCAAATTCCATACCGACCATACTACACCTTCTAAATGTACTCAGCTAATATATATGCTTGCAAGTCATCTCAACTCTTTATCCATGTCTTACTAAAAAACACATTTGTGGCAGTCAAAGGAATAGCCAGAATGTGAAGTTGCCATAACTAATTACCGAAGTTGTAGAAAAATTTGAGCCCAAAGTTTCCTAGATACAAACATGGGTGCATTAGGAAGTAAAAAATACAATATGGATACAACAAATACTTAGCCACACATATTCACCCATCCACATGCATGCAAAACATATACAATTAAACTAGGTCACTAAATCAGCAGAAAACAAGGCCAATTTTGGGTATGAAACATCCGAATATCAAAATCTGGAACAATATGGCTATAGGTTCAAATAGGATCCACGTTCATTCTATCATAATCATGTGGAATCAGTAGCTAACAAACCCAACAGATTCCATCGATGACATGGCAACAGCAATGCATTTCCATCATGATTCCAAAGGCAAGTGTGGATTTCAATGGATTTTTTTGACTTGTTGACCTCCTAAAAACCCTAAATGACAATGTTGCATTCATTTCATGAGTTTTACACACCACAAGAACAAGGAAACCCTTTGTTGCTTGAACACAAATGTGAAGAAGAAATTGCTTTGCTGCTCGAATGCCACTTTGACAAGCTGCAAGAACAATGAATAGTGTCAAACAACAAAAAGATAACACCCATGCTGGAACATTAATTATAGAGTTAAAGCTTTGTGTCAATATTTGGAAAATGAGTTAGTTGTTAATATTGTTGAAGAAAAGGTCAAATATCTTCACAAAGAGATAAAAGTTGAGCAACCAAGTTATCAGGAACAAGTAACAATAGAGATTGAGAAAAAGGACCCAAATGTTGATAGCAATAATGGTTGGATCTCAAAACTACCAACCATCTAGAAAGTGAAAGATCCCTCATAGCCTTAAGTAAGATACGGAGGTTCAGGCTGCAAGCTATTTCGTATAGGCTCATCAACTAAAAACTTTATTTAGGATGAACTTTGATGGTGTTTTATTACAATGCTTAAGCCTTCCTGGATTAAGGATTTTCTCAACAACTCTCATTAGGGACTCTTTGGAGGTTGTATTTTGTAAATCCAGGTTGGTTCATTCCAGTAGCCATAACTGATCCAGATGGGTCTGAGGATGGTTTCGCCCCCAGTACATATAAGATGTACCTAGGTGTACCCAAGTTGTCCAAGCCGTGACCTGGGACTACCCAAAAACCAAGTGATTCCTTTAACTAAAACACACAAAAATTCCATAAGGAGGCTCAAATAATTGTTGTGTGGTAAATATGCATGCACTCCAAGTTCATTGGAATAAATCTGCACCTTACATTGTTTGGTTATCTAAGCCCACTTGGTAAACACCACACAAAAAAAAACCCTTAAGGCTGATCAACCTCCATCTAGTGCTAGACATAAATGGGTCCTAATCACCACAAATTATTTCACCAAATGGGCTGAGTTTGTTCACCTAAAGCAAGCTAATGAGGAGGTGCTTGTGGTATTTTTCAAAGTGTTGTCACAAGATTCGAGGTCTCTTCTACGATTATAACTAACTATGTTAAGGAATTTATTGGATCTAATGTAACTAGCATTTCAGGCAAATCAGGCATGTACATGAAGACTTCTTCCAACTATTATTTGCAAGGAAATGGTTTGGCTAAATCCACTAATAAGAATCCTCTTCAGATTATTAAGAAAACAATCGAGAATAACTGGAGACAATGGCATACTAAAGATTGCTCTTTGGCAGACAAAATTACACCTAAATAACCAATCAGAACATCGTCTATATGCTTTGGTTTGCAGTAAACATGCTAAACTTCCTCTTGAAATAGACCTTCCCGCACTAGAGATTATCCATCAGTTAGAGATTAAGCATAATAATGCCATGATTGTTCAACTGGAAGAAATTGTTACGCTAGAAGAGAAACAAGAAGAAGCTTATGATTAGTTTTTGATCTCCAAAAACTGGTAAAATGAGGGTTCAATCAAGAGCTACCTTGCAAGAATTAAAAATCATGATCTACTTTTGCGAATGAGACAAGGATAAACTCATCCTTCTCAACAATCTAAATTTGGTGTGCTGTAGAATATAACATATATTATTGTTGAATGCAAGCAAACAGGTGCTTTCAAACTTGCAAGGCTAAATGGAGAATGCTTCTGATCTCTGTTAACAAGATGCATTTGAAGAAATACCCCTAACAATTACGAATTTGTTATACACTACTGTGCGCATTCCTTTTTTCTCCTTGCATTATAAGCCATGTACTTCCTAATTCTTCTTGTACAATCTTACCATGCTACAGGTTGTTGCCCTTAATTTTGTTGCCTGACAAAACTTGAAGCTCTAACCTTAGCTGCCTTTAGAATAGGATCATATTGAGAAGTCCCTTGGTATAAATCAATCTTAAAAGCTAATGCAGAGGTAAAGATGATACAATCAAGGGCTTGCTTAAAAAATGCTTTAGTTCAGAAGTTCAAAAGGTTTTCTAAAATGTGTCAGAGCTAGAGTTCCATTAGCCATAGGTCTAATCAAAGTTTGAACCGATGAACAACAAAACACATTATGGAATAAGAGAAATAACAAGAGCTTACAAAATGTCGTCCACCAAGTTAGGTGTCAGGAATTTTTTGGTGATTGGGAATTGTCAGCTCAAATTTATGTCTACAATTTGGATTCCTTTTTTTAAAATGCTCTACCTATTGTTGGAGCTACTTGTTGAGATTGTCAACGAACCATCAGATTTTAAGTATTCGACACTTTCTGCGCCATTGAATTTAAAAAAGCTAAACAGGTGTTCTGGAAATAAAGCGCCTAGAATGATATCCATATGGGTGAACTATTTATCAAGGAAACACCTAAGCAAACACAAGGGCACAAACAAATACAAACATAAGAATAGAAACAAGTGAGTCACAAGAAGACAAGTAGCATAAGGCCTCAATTCCTGCAATAATTAGTGTTGATGAAATCCAAGAACTATCTATTGTACACATACAAACACAAGAACAACCTATTGTCAATATAGCTTAAGATGCATCAATAACAACTCAAGCTAGAAAAGGCCAAACTACAAAATCAAAAGTCTCTGAACAACCAGAGGAATGTGGAAGCCTTACAGAAAATGCTCAAGTTACTAAAACCATAGTTGAAAAACTCAGAATTAGCACAGACTTTGGTAGCCCAAAACATAATTACACAAAAACAAAAAAAAAACTAATGCATTTAGATAACACACAAGTCTATTCTAATCAATTTTTCATGATTCAGAGATTAAATGTGTCACATGATCCTCAAGGCTCAAACCATTAAATTATGCATTCATTATAGGACTCGGCCAAGACTCAACAAGTATTCAGCAAAGATTCAATGTGTGAGTCATGTTGATTCAGCACATTTTGCCAAATGACTCACAAGTTGTGGATAGTTTTCCATCTATGACTGAAACTAGTAGCGTAGTTACCATAGCACCTAGAAGAACTTCTTCAAGTCAAAGAAAAGATGGTGATTATCTAAAGAAATGGAAAGTAGGGCAAAGATCAGCTAAATATTCAAGCTATGATATCATCAGAAGAGTGGTAGCAGCCAGATAGCTTAATTATTTGCTTTTCTTCTTGCCAGACAAAATTTTGTCTGCTGCCAAGATTTCTGATAGGTTTCCTACTGTATGTTTGATTTCAGCATTTTGAATGAAGTTAATGTTGGACAAAGCTGCCAGAGAGAGTTGGGTGCACTGGCCCTCCAAGTGAACCAAATGATTGCAAAATTTAATGCTCTTCTGCAAATTGATTTCCCATCCATATGGGGACCCAAGAACAAGACTATAAAAAAGAAGGATTTCAAGACACTGCTTGAATAGAAGAAAAATTATGGCTCAACTTTTCAAAGATGGCCTCTAGCCCCAACCGCCAAGGATATAATTAATGTTATGAAGCCATTGGCAGAGCTCAAGGTCTTAATACACCAGACAATTGTCTGAGTTTGGTGATGTTCATATAAAAATGTTGTGGAATTATCAGAAAGTCATGAGTAGCTAGAATAGATTGAGATGCCTCTTGAGGATGCTTGGGGAAAATCAAAGATCACATTGCTCTCAATTTCTACAACCTATAATCCTGGTTTGACCTTCCCTCTCTCTCTCCTCTATCCCTCACTTCTCTGTTCTTTAGTTCTTGCTCAATTGTATTGTTTTAAGCTAGAAGGTTGCACCTTCCTGCAAAAATAAGTTTTTGCCTAAGAAAATCTTGAGCTTGTTTGAAGTGTTGCACCCACCATCGATCAAAGCCAAGATACAATAATCAGATAACTTTTGAGAAAGACAAGACACCAACCTTTCCAAAACTTCTGACAACCAATGATCATTTGACATTGTTGCACTTTTTAGAGTTTTTGTTTTTGACAGCTTGTAAAGAGTTTTAGATCACTGTTGATCTAAAAACTTAAGTTGCATCCAAGGGCTAGCAAGTTGCAAATATAAAAAGCAAAGCAAGGATGGACCCCACCCCAAGGCATCTTTACACTTGGCAAGTGAGCAGAAATCTGGAGATATGTTATAGATTTGAAGCTCTTGAAACTATGACCACTGTAGAATGCATAGCGAAAGGACGATCCCAAACCGTTCATTTTAAAAGAGAGCTTCCCACAGAATTACTATATGCTAGATGAAGGAAACAAGAAGAACAAGCTAACCACCTCCTAAGGAAAGAGAAAAATAATTGTTTGAGAACCTAAGGCAGGTGCAGATCATCCAAAGAGTCAGCAAAGAACAAATAAGATCGTCCTACTATCGTATCAAGGCATTCATTACAGAAAGTGGTCAAGGATAACGCCAAAAAGGAAAAATGCTTGCAGCAAAAGGAATTAAATATATTCAACGAACTTCCAGAAGAAAAATAAAGACAAGAAAATCATATTTAGCCAATTTGGGGCTTAGGTAAAGCATTTGCAAGGCATATTTCACATTTTGATCCCACTTCTGACCTTATGGCATGTTTTTAATGGACAAGCAGCACCTGTAATTGAATAAATCCTTAGGGTTTGTAATTAGGATCTTTTGAACAGTTTTTAAGCACTAATTATAGTCTTGCAATACTCTTTTGCACAAGTTGTTAACCTTTGAAGCTGAATGAAATCGAGTATGTTTTGAAACACTTAATAAAGCATTATGTGGCTTAGTTAGCTCTTGGCGTAGTATTTTATGTGGATGTTCAACCTAAAGCAATGTTAAACCTCTTACCTATTGCATTCAAGATTAATTGTGTGTATTAAAGCTTATTTTAAAAGTCCTTTGTTTTGTTATATTTTGTAAAGAATTGCTTAAGTTGTCAACTATTCCGGCGCATCACCCAGGTTTTTCTTTTGTTTTAGATAATCTCTTCCCTTTTTTCATCTCAATACTTATTTTGACATTAGAATGGAGGAGCCAGCCTAAATCCAGAGGCTGCTCTACACATGAAACAATTTAGTGTTTCCCATTGTCACAATCTCACTAGTCACTTGTAATTAAACAGTTATAAGCATGAACAAGGTGTATTCTTAATCCAAAACTAAGTGGTGCCTCTTCATTCTACATTTCTAGTTAAGTGCATGAAAATATAATGATTATCTCATTATTCTGATTATCAGAAACTAATGATTGAGGACATAGTGAAACTATAGCTTGTATAAGCCAAACTGCAAAAATACTACACAAACCAAGCTATTGATTTTGACTTATCTCTAACAAGATTATTATAGGGTACTTAAAGCTGCAAAATTATTGAAAATGATGTTAAACATAGGAATTATTACTTGTCATGACATGTGACATATCATACTTACAAACATAGCTCACTACATGGATGATAAAAACAGATTACATTGGGTCCATTGCATTGCATTAATATAAGACAAAAACACAGACATAAGCAATACATGTTCAACTTTTAATGATACTACAAATGTATAGCTGTTGGCAGCTGGTCAGCGCTCCCCTCGGGATTCGTGACATGGACTAACTGCCTCCCATGGATTCGTTAACTCTGGCAATTGTATCAAGCATTAACAGGTCGACCTTTTGGTGCAACGGCAACCATGGGGCCAACAATTGGTATCAGAGCCAAAGGTGTCGTGTTCGAATCCCCTCAAGTAACACTAAGGGGGAGATTGTTGGCAGCTGGTCAGTGCTCCCCTCAAGATTCGTGACATGGACTAACCGCCTCCCATGGATCCGTTAACTTTGGCAGTTGTATCGGGCATTAACAGGTCAACCTTTTGGTGCAACGGCAACCTTGGGGCCAACAATAGCAAATTGTAGTCAAAGTGTTAAAGATAAAAGCTTTCAAAACCTTAACAGTTTCTATCTTGCTGGATACATACTCAACCTATAAGTTTCTTGTGTTCTAGATGAGTTCAACAATTTCTTACTAATCTTTGTTACTTAGACATTTCCAAAGATCCAACCAAGAGGACATGTAAATCTTTTATTACATAAGAGAGGATAAAAGAAGATAAATTGGAAACAATATTCATCCACATTAATTATTCACAACCAATGTCAGTTTCATATAACATGAGAATATTAGGTCAAATCATATACACATTGTATTTCACATCCAATGTGGGTTTCATATAGCCTGAGAATATTAGGTAAAATCATATACACATTGCAATTCACAACCAATGTTGGTTTCATATAACATGAGAACATTAGGTAAAATCATGTACACATTGAATTTCACAACCAAAGTTGGTTTCATATAACATGTTAATATTAGGCAAAATCATATACACATAACTGATATAAACTGTTTTCACTTTACAAATAAAATTTGGCATCCAATGCATATTTCAAATAAATAAATAAAATGATACACTTACAATCAATAAAAAAAATTACAGCTGTGTACCTGCCATTACATCCAAAGTAATCTTCTTCTGTCCTTTCACAACTCTATCTCCACGGCACGTCTTGCAAAATTCCTATATGAAAGATAGATCTCAAAGTTTTCAATATGGTATAGCATACCAAAAATCATATTGAAGACAAAAGCCAGCCAAACTCCCATATCCACTTAAAAATTCATAAATGTGCATGTTCCTAATGACAATTTGAAAATGTAATGAATTTCACCATGTATGGTCATCCAGAAGTCCAGTAGTGCATATAATTAAGATTATATTGTTAGGACTATATTTGTTAATAGCAATGTCATAGATTACATACTCTCTGATTACTCTCCGAGTAGCCGAGTAATCTCCAAAAAATTTGCATGCCGAGTAATTTCTGCTTTTACTCTCGGGCAGTATGCAGATGGATTTTCTCCCATCAAATTATCAAGTAATCGCCAGTAGCTTGCAAAAAACCCACAAACTTGGCAAGTTTGTGTGTGTACAAATATGTATGTGTGTGTATATGCATGCAAACTTGGCATCCTGTGTATGTTTATAGATATCTATGTGTGCACAGTGCAGTCCTGAGTATACACATACATAAATATCCACACACATTTGCCGAGTATTTGCCGAGTTTTTCCCGAGTCAAAATTTTTGGGCTTGCCGAGTACTCTCTAATTCCGAGTATGTAAACTATGAGCAATGTGTCACATACCATATTTGTCATTACATCTTGAGGAATCTTCTGTCCCTTTACAAATCTATCCTTCACCATACATCTTGTAAATTTTCATTATATGCTTTCAAATAATAATGCAACATAGATGCCAATAAATACTTAACTATACAAACATCCAAACCTCATTTACAACTTAAAATAATCCAGAAAATACCTAAGCTTGTAATGAGAAACAAATGATACATTGAAACTTAACATTTATGATCCCCTACTAGTTTAATGGTCACATATTATGGTTAAGGTTGAGTTGCTCTTGGTTATATACAGCACATTTCATGTTAGGCATAAAGATATTCTGCATTACCCGTGTGCATTGTGCATACATCGATGCACGCATGTGTCTGTCCGCAGGTGTGTGTGTGCATGGGAGTACATCTGTGTGTGTGAATAGGCATGCACATGTGTGTTTGTGCATGCATGTACACTTGCATCCATGTGTGTGTACATGTACTCTAGTTCACACCAACTTGTAAAATGATTCTTTAGTTATGTAGGTAGGAATTCCAACAGAAAGGATGATGATCAACAAATGTGTGGCCAACTTTAAATCATGTTGCTTTTCCTACACAGTACTAAGTTGTACACTTGATATCAACATCATTATTTCTCATTCTACAGCTCCATAAATGCAACTAAACTTGAAGCCTGTCTTTGTAGCTTTGAAGCATTTCAAAACATAAAATCCATATCAGGGCAAAAGAACTATACTTTCACAAGTTCATATGGATAACCTTGCATTAGCATGGCCTTGGATACATACATACTGCCTTGGAGCTAACAAGCTTCCTGCAGCCTCACAGTGAGACCATTTGGAAACTTTTCCTTTTATCTATAGCAAGAAATTGACTATGCATTGGCTCCACCTCCACCTGTCAGCAACCCAAACACTTAAACAACACACTGAATGATTCAAAACAATGTAGAGTCGAGCTCAATGAGTGGGATTTTCAATTATTAAATAAAGGATAAAATAGAGGCTCACATTTAACAATTATTAGAATGAGAAAAACAAACTTTTCATTTTGCCTTGTAAATTAGGAACATTTTACAAAAGGAATCCTCAACGACCTACTCATGGGAAAAAAGCCCAAACTCATGGTCAAGGAAACATTATTCCTCTTCCATTCACCTTATTACCCTTCTAATTATGCTTCTAATTTATTATCATTCAAATTATGAATGCTTAAAGGATTCTTCAGACTTAGTTTGAAGCACAAGTGCTACAGCTCAGCTGCATCTTTCAACTCATATATTATCTTCATAGAATTTGGTCTCCATGCAATTTTATTTCAAGAATCTTTGTTTCTTCGCTGCTCTGACAAATCTACCCTTGCAATGTTGAGGCCTTGTGACTTCAGCAATCAATGGATATTTGTGTTGATAAACTCCCTGCTTATACTCCTTGAATGCTCGTCACATTCTTCTTCTTGGAGATTGGGATCAATAAGTTGCTAGGAGATTGATAATTTCTCCAGTTCATTAAAAGATATGAATCTCTCCCTCTAAGCCTCTAGCTCTCAAACCTGTGTTGGTCTTTTAAGCAACAAACTTCTTAGAGATTGCAACAGGCTTATCATTCTTCCAACCTGTTTGAACAAAACTAGTTACATAGAAACATATGGTCCCTCTCATAGTTGAGAAACTCAGCAAGTATTGGCAAGTTTATTGGACAGGCCAACAGCTCGCAAGCCATGTCAGACATCAAGCTCACGAGTAACATGTGAGCTAATCGGCCAGTCTGAGCTGAAAATTTGACTTATGGAAAACAAAACAGGGCTATGTCTTCAAGCACCCACCATTTCTATTTTTTGTCATCTCTGCCTTCAAAATTAATGCTTCCATAATTTATCTTTTTCCTGTCAAATCTCAACTGCGGTAAGTGGTTGTTGGACAACAGGAAGAATCTATCAACAGTTGGAATACTTTTTGATACTTATTTCCTCGGGTTTTATATTTTTTTTTTGTTTTTCTTTCC
Source organism: Sequoiadendron giganteum (assembly GCA_007115665.2). Taxonomy (NCBI): domain Eukaryota; kingdom Viridiplantae; phylum Streptophyta; class Pinopsida; order Cupressales; family Cupressaceae; genus Sequoiadendron; species Sequoiadendron giganteum. The sequence goes on from CM021108.1 coordinate 319,856,528, forward strand.
TACTTGAAAATCCTATCGATTATTTATCCTCTTTTCAAAATATAGATTCTCTACAGTGTGCAAGGCATTATGCAAGGTGGAAAGGATCCTACAAGGATGCATGGCACACCAAGTATGATCAAGGGCACGGTGATCTGCATTTATTACATATTTAATATGAGAGAAGGCATCAATCACATCTAACACAACCCTACTCAAATCACTAGTCGAAATGTCAAGTTGAGTAACCAAGTGAAGTAGGAAACGTAATGAGAAATCAATGCCCTAGTTTCCAACTCTGAGGAGAAGAAAACTAAAAGCATGAGTAGGTAAGTTGCTGCACCCCTGCTGAATTCCACCTTGATTTAGTTGTCGATTCTTTTACTGAACGGTAGACTCAACATTCTTTCACTCACATTGAAGAGACTTCACGCCATTTTAATTCAGTCACAATATTTCAGTTGCACAACATTTGCTCAATATGCTGCTTCAAACTAAGAGAAGCTCCATGAGGCTAGGACTTGCATTGCAAAATTTAGGTACTCTAATTATATATTGCTCAATCTGGCAAGCAGCCCATATTGAGACACCAAATATGAATGATATCAATAGGCCATTACTACAGGAAGCTGTCAAATATATACAGCTAATAGTAGAAGACCAACTGAGAATATGGCAAAAAAAGGGCTGTAACATGTTATCCAATAGGTTGATAGATGGTAGAAATAGGGCCGTAGTTAACTTTCTAGTGGCACATTGGTGTTCTTAAAGTCCATAGATACCTCACAACAATGTCAAGAATGCATAGACTTTGTGCAATTTGCTGGAGGCAATGGTCCATGAGGTGGTGGTGGATAAATATAATTCAAGTTTTCATTGGCATCACAGCTGCATGTAGGTCAAAAGTGCGGTTGAGGATGCAAGAAACATCACAATGTTTATCCACCACCACACTTGGGTGCTTTGCTTGATGATAGAACATGCCAAAGGAAAGGATCTTGCCTAATTAAGGGTTAGAGAATTCACCACAAACTTCATCATGTTGCAAAGCATTATAAGAGCACTACTTCTCTCAAGCAAATGTTTGTGAGCACTCAATGGTTGGAGTCTGCTGTGAACACAAAAAAGGAACTCAAGGTAACTTAAAAACTTATGATTTATGAAATTTTAATCTGTTTCTTTGTTATTTTTGAATTTTCTATCAAATTTCTTTGATTTACAAATATATAGGTGATGGAATGTTCGGTCAATGTTCTAGATTATTTGTATAAGACACAAGGAAGCTACACGGATTATTATGGAAGAAACAAGAGACAATATGAAGTCATTTGGCAAATAATTGATCACAGATCATGGTCAGAGCCAAGGAAGCTACATCAATTATTATATGTGTTACACGGGGACACGTCCCCACCCCTAAACCCTATGTCCCCGTCCCCTGAGGCGTTGAGGGGACGTTAGGGGACGTCCCCTAGTCGTCCCCTCCGATTTTGCATTTTCCGAAAACGCATCCCCTTTTTCGGAAATGTCTACAAAACAAAAGGGGATGCCTAGCCGTCCTCGAGACGGCTAGGAGACGGCTAGGCATCCCCCGACCGTCCTGGAAACAGCCAACCGTCCCCCACGACGTCACTTGAAAAACATGCTTTAAAAATAAAAAATCATTGTTTTTTTAATATTTTATTGGTTTCTAAAGGGGCGTGGGGGTCCAATAGACCCTCCAACTGATGAGCACACAGTTATATTGAGAGGGGGGGTGAATCAGTATAATGCAACTTTTACCAATTTAAAACTTTATCAATCACAATAGCAACTATGCAAGAATATAACAATAAGAACAAGTTGACACCAAGATTTTACGTGGAAACCCTTACGAGAGAAAACCACAGTACAAATAATGTACTTTATTTTTTATAAAAGACTACAATGATTGTAGGCACCAACCTACTAGAGGCACCAACCTCTTAATCTGTTTTGTAGGCACCAACCTACAAGGAGCACCAACTCCCTAACTTGGTTTAGTAGGCACCAACCTACAAGGAGTACCAACTCCCTCCTCCAAGGCACCAACCTTGGCTAACAAGAGGCACCAACCTCTTATGATATACTGAAAATCTGAATTCTGCTTTTTACTTCACTCCAATCCTTTCTTTGTGATGTATGTTGTCACTTCAATGCCCACACAAGAAATATGATTTCACATCACCATTCTCTCACTCACACTTCCAATCTGATTTGAATCACATTTATATATGTTGTTCATAGAATGCAACCTTTGGTGAAAGATCACATCATTCAAAATCTGTTCTTGCACCCCTTAGAAAATCTGATTTAGTTTGTATCCTAGATCATACTTATTCATTATAATCTGAATTTGTATTAACAAATTGTACCGTCTCAATTTGAAATCATTCCATTTAAAATGTTATTCCGTCCCTTCAAAATAAATCGCACCTCTTCTTTTTGTTGTCTTATTCACCCAGCGCTTCATTTAATCACCTTTTGTCTCTTAACAAATCTGGAATATTTAATGGTCATGAATTGCATTGCTTTATGAGACCATATCTTTTCAAAAAGACTCATGTCTCTTCAAAGGTTAATCACAGCACATTATTCATTCTTCTTTAATCTGAATTTTGTATGACAATAGATCATGTTTTTTAATTTAGTGATCATGCCATTAAAGTAGAGCGCTTCATATCTTGATGAAATCGTATTATTTCAGATCTTAATAGCCTCTAAAAAAATCATGGCATTATTGAGTTGTTTCCTTTGCAAATAAATCGTGGCTTTTCAAGTATTAACAACATTTTGTTTATTTTTTATTAAGTTGTTTAGAATATTAATTCATAATCCGTCTTTCTTCATTGTATCTCCCATTTCATAAACTAGCAATCTGTTTATATCTTCAAAGATATTGATTTCTTCAGAATTACGTTGCTTTTAAAAACTGTTCATGCTGATCTTATGTCTTCAATTGTGGATATCTAGAATCTGATAAACATATTTCAACAAAGCATCTTCAGTCATGCTGATCTTCACAAGAATGTGTAATGCACAGGAATATGTTATCTTCAGTCATGCTAATCTTCATGCTTTAACTTTGACATCAATGACAATATTTCCAACACCAACGCCCCTTGTATACCCTAAAAACATAAAACAAAAAACATAGTGCCTTGAGACTTCAAGATCGACAGAGTAGTGAGTATCGACAAACTCCAACAGCACGTTGGGATGTTGATCTTGAAAATGTTAGGCAGATTGACGAGGAGGAGGTGCAACTAGGAATGGTTGGGCTTCCTTTCGATGATCCACTTCAGGCAGAGAGTGACAGTGACACGAATGGTTCTTTTGATATTGATAGCTCGAATGAGGCATAGTATCATAGATTGTTGTATTTGAAGTTTGAGACTTTGGTCTTTGAGTTATTTAATTTTAGTTTTAAAACTTGAACAACAAAATACTTTTATATTTAGTACTATTGACTTGTCATGAATCTCATCATCATGATTAAAGTTTAAGCTTTAAACTTATTGCTGTTTATACTTTATAGTATATAACTTTATACTACTGTTATACTTCTGTTATACTACTGCTGTCATAATTTATGTACATATTGATATTGTTACTATGATGCTATCAGTTATTGACATATTTGATATATATATATATCGTTGTCCCCCTACCGTCCCCAAAAATCGGCCCTTAGACTGCCGTCCCCCCATCCACATCCCTAAAACACTGTGGAACATAGATGATTATGGAAGAAACAAGAGACAATATGAAGTCATTTGGCAAATAATTGATCACAGATGGACCAGCAAACTCCACAACCAATGCATGTTACCGGGTTCTGCTTAAGCCACAAAAATTTCTTCTCCAATTCCTTTAAAGTCAATGAAAAGGTTATGATAGGCCTCACCATATGCATGTAGAGGATGACAACTAACCAAATTATAGACGAGTTGCACATCTACAAGGTTACAGAAGGGAAGCTATTTTCATCACCTCTATGCATTCAAAGAAGAGTAATCTAGCAGCCTAATAAAAAAAACTCACATCCTTCAATCATGAAATTCTTTGATAAATGCAATTTTAACTTAATACTTACAACATTTTACTTAATACTTATAATTCATAAATACCTTATTCACAGATATGTTGTGAGAAGATTATGTTGCTCAATAAGAAAATCTTTAAAGGCAAGCCATCTATGTTTTCTGCAAATCTCATAGCACTTCTAGGTGTGAGTCCAACTAGAGCCTATTTGAGAGCATTCACACCAAGAAGAGGAACATTATGACCCAAGAATGAATCAATGCAGGGTTACACGGGGACGCGTCCCCTGCCCCAAAACCCCCTGTCCCCATCCCCTACCATCCCCGAGATGGGGGGACGCAAAGGGGACGTCCCCCCACCGTCCCCGAAACAGAAAAATTCACAGGAAACGCCAGGAAACGTTTCCGTTCCCCATCCCCGGTACGTTTTGGGGACGTTTTGGGGACAGCTAGCTGTCCCCTGCAGGCTGAGAGCTTCAAACATTAAAAAACAATAAAAAATTCGATTTTTTTAAAGTTTATTTCTCCTTCCCAAGGTCGTGCGGGGCCCACCATCTCTCCTAGGATTAATTTAATATTTTTTTTGGCTAAAGTTTGATGGAGACAAAATATTAACATTTTGTCATTAGTATTACTAAGTCTCATTTTAATTTTTTAATAGTTCTTTAAAATGCAGTAGAGGAGAACTTCTAACATGCCTCATAGAAACCTTCTGCAATCACTTGATTGTTCAGTAAATATTATGGTTTTAGAAGAATTGAGATGAATCAGATATAGTATATCAAAAGTTGAGGTAAATACTTCAAAAAGAAAGATACCTATTGCCTCTATGACTAGACTGTGACAAAAAGACACTGCATAAATTTAACACTAATTATTTATGATCCAAACCCTATTGTCCCAAGTTACCAATCTTGGTATTGGTTCATGTTCAGTCAAATTTATTTTTGGGTTTGGGTTCATCCATACGAAAACATATAAAAATCAGAAATATATACATATTTGCAGCAGTAGTTAAGTTCAAAATACCACACATAGCATCATATATTGTATAGTAAACAACACCACCATAAAAATAAAAATATTAAAGTATCAATTAGTCAAACTCGAATGTCATGATATATATTGTAAATTAAAATTAAAATATAATAATGTCAAGTGTCAACAATCAGTCATCACCGATCAACCATTATCATATGGGTTCAAAAATATCATCACCATCCATATTAGATGATCTAGATACAAGTAAATTAGAAGAACCACAAATAGTTTTAGACATTTGGATACATGTTTGAGACATTTGGATATTGATAGATCATGGTTTTATTGATGTTTGATACTGCTGTGATAAATTTTATAATGCTTTAATGACATTTCTTATGCTGTTATAGTACTACTCTTGCGATTTATTTACATATTGATATTGTTGTTATCAATTATTAATTTATTGACATATCTATCTCTCTTTCCCTCTCTCTCTCTCTCTAATATATTTATAAATTTTGAAAAAATCACATATATATATATATATATATTTTGTATGTCACCGTCCTTTGCCGTCCCCTAAAAATTGCCCCTTAGGAAATGTCCTGAAAATGCGTCCCCTGCCGTCCCCCCGTCCCTGTCCCAAAAACGTCGTGGAACATAGAATCAATGACATTGTCATTGTCCAATACAACCTTTGGCTCTCTAATATCCCAACTAGGATATTGCCCTAAATCTTTGATTTCCAACTTCTGAATTCTGCCCCTAATTTTCTGATTTTTTGTTTTCTGTTCAAACCCTAGATTCTGATATGAATTTTCTGATTTTAAACAAGTGTGAACAGCAAACACATATGCTACCAAAATGCTCAAACACATAAGCAAATATATTTACCTTTTCAATCACGAACATAACCAGCAATGAACAACCATAGAATGATCACCAAAACATGAAAGAAGTCTGATTTCAGGTTGTCTAATCTGCTGCTACAAAATCAGAATTATTGCCCAAGCAAGAACATCACAAAATGGGCTCAAACAAGCCCAAAATTATTCCAGAAGTCTTCTGCTATAAATCAGACTTTGAATTAGGCTTGTGCATACCAAAAATCAATAGCAAATGACACAAGAAATTGATAGAAATGATCTCCCAAGGGCAGCGCTCCAATTAGTGCATGAAACCCTCTGTCTTCCGCTCTTCAACAACAAGGAGATCTGCTCCAAATCTGATCGCTCAGATCTGCGATAAGTCTGCTAGGGTTTTGCTGCTCCAAAATGGCAACAATTGATGCACAACAACCCTCCAAACAACTCCAAATGATGGTACTCAAAATGTAGGGCAAAACCCTAAGCAATGATGGCAATAAGCACCAAAAATCACTCCACAAACAATGGCAAATTAGGTCTGATCTGCTGCTGCTACAAATTTGATGTTATCAAACCCTAACTCCCATCAAACACCAAAATCGCCCTCCAAAAACAAGGCGCTCCTCTAGGTAGTGGTGCTCAAACCTAGGGTGAAACCCTACCCAATATACAACAAATCTCGCCAAATGATGTCTTCTTCAAATCTGACCTGCAAATCTGATTTGGAATTCTGCTCTTCCACTTCGCCAAATAGCAATGAAGCACAAAGTAGACCTCCGCTATGAAGTCTTCCCAAGATGAGCTAGGTTTTTGTCCAACTCACCCACAATTCGCAAGGGTTTTCGCCTTGGAATAGTTGCAACAAGTTGCTAAAACATACTGAAGATAATATGCACCATGATCAAATGCCTTCCAATGAAGTTGTATTTATATCAAACTTCACCTTTTCTCTCCAATTTGGCCAACCCAATTTGGGCACCCAATTCCGCCCTTTTAAATTTATATCTTTTTTTAATTCTCCAAATGGGGTTGCACTTTTCCACAAATTAAAATATTATATCTTTTTTATTATTTATTCTCTCCTTTTATCTCCCAAAAGGGATCGCCCAACCTCATAGAAAAACTATGCAAATATTTTGGCTTCACATAAAATAATAATAAATTATGGGAAATTAATTCCCATGTCCACCAAGCTAAATAGAAATAATTGAGCCATAAAGAATTATTTTTCTAATTATTCAAGGCTCAAACCAAATATTCGGGGACATTACAGGCTCCCACCAAAAAGGAGAAGAGAGAGGGATCTCATGATTGCCATTGAATTGGATGTCATTGACCCATATTTAAATTGGATTGAATAGGATGTGGATGCCATGTTCACTAGTGAATATCTCACTGAATTGGAGAGAGAATCAGTAGCAACAGAAGTGGAAAAATTGAGAACTAACATACTTGATGTTCTATGTGATCCTATGTAAGAGAATCTAGATTTACCTTCAAGTTTGAGGCTAACAACTACTAAGAGAGTGAAGAAGATGTAAACTCTCATTGTACAATATTTGAATTTTGGGCCTTTGAGGGATATGTCATCATTGATTCATGACAAATAATCAAACTAGACGTGTGCATTTTCTAAATTCATTCTTTATACTTCTCACGCATTACTTAAGTTTATTTTATGTATTTATGTGATTATTTATTTGTAGAGTTTTTCCACAATAATAAGTCCATGTCAAAAATTTTGAGAGCCTTTGAGGGAGATGTGATCATTGATTCATGACAAATTGATCATCAAAATAGACATACATTTTATAAATTCATTCTTTATGCTTCTCATGCAATATTTAAGATTATTTTATGTATTTACGTGATTTATTTTATTTGCCAAGTTTTTTATCGATTTCAAGTCGAAGTCAATTTTTTGGGCTGTCAAGATTTAGCCAAGTCTGAATTTTTGAGCTGTGGTTTGTCTAGTACAACTTATTCACAAAGCAGCTAAGTGTTTGTCAATATCACCAAGTTCCTCAAAAGGATCACATTTACAGATTATTATATTTTAAGGAGGTCAAAATTAAGAAGAAACAACTCTTAAACTTGGCACAAGAAACTCAGAACCTCATGTTCATAAATGACCAAAAGGGCGTGAATTTAGTGACTGTTAGAAATTGTATAACATGCCTACATAGTTGCAGGTATCTTTTGTTGATGTTTAAAGAACAGATATACAGAAATGAAAGTAATCATAAAATGCAACACATCAAACAATGAACACAACCAAATATCCTGGGAAAACCCTCCAACATGAGGGGAAAAAACCCAGCAAATATCTCTCTCATATAATGAAGGAATAATAGCAGAATCTGCTTTACAACACAGGCCCAACACACAAGCGAATTTGATAAATGAATAATAGCACCTCTCCTAGATGCAAAGATACAAACAAATATGTTTCTCCTTGCATTCGGCCTGCTGCTGCAAGATGATGATCTTCTGCTTAAGTGCGAACTTCTGTAGGAATGTGAATTATAATGAAATGAACTTGATTGTGTATGAATGAACAAATGCGACCTTGTATATATACAAGATGAGGCACCTCCTCACTTAGATCGGCCCTCTTAGAATAAACATAATAAATGATAAATACAAGGTAGGTCGGCCCAAGCAATAAACAATTCATGCGAACCATAATAAAGTTGGCCCTTTATGTTTTCCAAATGTTATTAACATAATTTGAATAGCCGAAAGGCTACCATTTAATTTATGCTTCCTTCTTGAAGTGTGTGCAATGGAAGTGCAGCCCTAAGCTGCTATAACATCAACACTCCCTCTCAGCTAGGGATGATACTTCCACCTGCACACGACACATCATATCAATATGAACACAAATAGAATATCACCTCATCGTGATATCAACCATCATGGCTACCTCCATAGATGGTATGTACAAGTGCTCATCACTTAATGTGATGTTGTCACCTCAATGTGACTTTCACCGTGGCTCCTCCAGAGGGTGACACACAAGTACAAGTAAATCGTCACGGATTCCCTCACGTGATGCTGTCATGGAGTCACACACATGACATCCACCATGGCTCTCCCAGAGGGTGGAAACAAGGGCTTTCACCTCAAATCTCAAAGAGAAATGCACTACCAAGGGCTTACACCTCAAATCTCTCTCAATAGAGAAATGCATTACCAAGGGCTTACACCTCAAATCTCTCTCAATAGAGAAATGCATTAACAAATCTGAAGATCATTGATACTGAGACTCCCTCTCAATTAGGACTTCATTCTCCACCATATCAAGCTTGTCTCGAAGGTACACACACAATATCCTAAAGAGATGCTTGATGAGAATGACTGCCATCTACTCATCAGTGCCAATATACCTCAGCTGAATATCTTTTCTCAATACCATATCTCAGATATAGTGGTATGCTTAGTTTCATCATGAAACACATGGAAAGACAGAAAGCTTCTCAAAGCTTTGATTAACACAAAGGATGACAATTGGCTTCAACAATTGTTCAACCAATCCTGCAAGGAGCTTTCGAAGCCACACTACTTCTCGAGCTGCCACAAAAGACTACTTCCTGCTGTAAAAAGATATCATCGCAGACCTCAACTGAAAACAGCATCCAGAGCAACACAACCATCTTCTTTAGGTTCAATAGGCTCCCTCTGAATCTTCAATCACTTGCATCAACCACTTGACCTCATTGCCTTCAACGCTTGCCTTAGAGAAATGGTTTCCAACGCACACCTCTGTAGAGATTCACGGTTGACTCTTCGATCGCATCCCAGATCACTCTATTCTGTATAAGTTTGCAGAGCTACCAATCCAAGTTGACTTGAGCAATTCAAAACCCAACTACTGAAGAGGTACTTCAATAATTTAACAACCGGCCTTGTAACACTGCAACCCTTACTTATTCTCAGTGAGTCATAGAACTCCCTCTTGATCCTGGCTTCAGAGATTGCAAAGAAGACTTTTGAAGATGTACTCCCTCTAGCCACCAACTCAGTCCCTCTAGTGTTTACTCCCTCTTGATCATTTCTTTGGTTGAAATGACTTCCTCACAAGATGCCTCAAGCTTTTCATCACTAAGTAATCTCTCATCATCTTCTTACCCCTAAACCTGTCCAAGAAGCATTGTTTAGATGGAGATTACTAACAGTCTATAATTATCCAAAGAAATAACAGGGCTAGGATCATACAAGTTATATCATGAATACATGAAATTTTCAAAGGATCTTATGCTAGTGAACACAACACAATTCAAGAGAATCCACTATCTCTAATTACAAGATCCAAAATAAATAAATAAATGATATAACTCAGCAACCAAAGAATACTTATCTCTTTAATGAAGTCAGAATCCTGTACGCAGAAACTAAGGGATCGATATCAACGATCACAATATCTGCTCTCTCCGCCCTTTACAGTGGCGTCGATCGTTGTTGCTCTCAATGCAAACTCTTGACTTCAATTGCAACTGTTCACACAACATTGGAGTTGATATCTTCATGATATTGGAACATTGCGTAGAATCATCTAATTTATCTCTTTGTCTTCACATTGTTCATAAAATTGTTTCTCCTCTCAAAGGTTCATCTTAACTCAGAATCCGAGTAACTTCCAGCTCCCAAGACATTAAAAAAAAACTTATCTTGTTGTAGATTCTGAATATCCGGATCCGTCCGAGGTTACCTCTGTAACACTCTTGATATCGGGTTATTATATCAACAAGATATAAAGAAGCCAATATGGATAGTGTCAGAAACAGAGCCAATATTATTAGAAATCTCCCACAATGACATAAAGAAATGTCATCGATACACCTCCTCTAAACTTCATCATAGAGAAGCTACAGATGATCGCTTTTATCAGAAGGGACAATAGTCGAGACATTCTGATAACACCAGTGATGACCAAGATCTTCCGCCAGATAGCATACAGATCCAACGACTTCAGCAATAAAAAAACAAAAACACTAGGACAGTGAATTCAAAGACTTGACAAATCTTCCAACAACCACCAGACACTTAGCATGGCGCTTCTCCAATATATCTATATGTGCATAAAATAAACACATGCTCGATAATAACCTAACTTGTTCTTTCTGACTTTGAATTAACTCCTGGTTCATTCCTCTGGCTGACGCCTTCACCAGATGATATCGCCAATAATGCACATATGAAAAGAAGGTGCACAAAATAAAAGATGCATAAGTGGCGCTTCACTTGTCTCATCTAGGAAGATAATGCGTTCTAAGAACAACCTGTGATAAGGTTCGCAGACAAATTACATAAGACTCACATCCAATGCAGGAGATTGCGCAACAGTGATGAGACTCGATGCAATCTGGAGCAACATCGCTAAGTGATCCGTTGCATGAGTTGACCCAGCAAGTACCCCCGTGAGTGAGTTATAGATACGCCTCAAGTAAAACTTCGATATCCTGTGTCTAACGTGACACCAAAGATGCAAACTGCTTGATGCTGAGACTATCTCAACGGCTCTCCTTCAGATTGTAAATAGAGAAGACTACCACGTCATTAATTTCTGCTCCCGATAGAATTATCTTCCACGAATCCTTCATCTAACTTGTTCTTTTAGATGGCTCTCGAAGATAATTTATCGGCTCTTTTCAAGTGATGACTTTTCGCTAGTTGCGAGGGCTTTGAAGAGTAACTTGTTGTCTCTTTCCTCCTAACCCGTCACCGCCAGAATAAGAGGAAAATTCCCACGGTTTTCAAATAATGATGACACAAAACAACAAGGGGAGAGAATATCGCTTGCCCCCAATATCTCAAGATTGAATCAGAAAACTAAGGCAAATTCTCAGGAAATTTCAAGTGAGATTAACTTCATTTCATCTGATCGAATTTCTCCCGAACCTGCTCTAATACCATGTTGATGTTTAAAGAATAGATATACAGAAATGAAAGTAATCATAAAATGCAACACATGAGACAATGAACACAACCAAATATCCTGGGAAAACCCTCCAACATGAGGGGAAAAAACCCAACAAATATCTCTCTCATATAATGAAGGAATAATAGCAGAATCTGCTTTACAACACAGGCCCAGCACACAGGCGAATTTGATAAATGAATAATAGCACCTCCCCTAGATGCAAAGATACAAACAAATATGTTTCTCCTTGCATTCGGCCTGCTGCTGGAAGATGATGATCTTCTGCTTAAGTGCGAACTTCTGTAGGAATGTGAATTATAATGAAATGAACTTGATTGTGTATGAATGAACAAATGCGACCTTGTATATATACAAGATGAGGCACCTCCTCACTTAGGTCGGCCCTCTTAGAATAAACATAATAAATGATAAATACAAGGTAGGTCGGCCCAAGCAATAAACAATTCATGCGAACCATAATAAAGTTGGCCCTTTATGTTTTCCAAATGTTATTAACATAAATTGAATAGCCGAAAGGCTACCATTTAATTTATGCTTCCTTCTTGAAGCGTGTGCAATGGAAGTGCAGCCCTAAGCTGCTATAACATCAACATCTTTGTATCCCAATTGTTTGTAAATACCAGATTCTTTACATATAATTGCTATGATTTCTTTATTGGATGCTTCTGCTTGGCATTTATAGTACGTTATAGACCTAATATGTTTAATTGTCAAGTTTTCCAACATCCCTTCTATTACTTCATCCAAAAAAATTGTCCTACAACTAATCTTGGTAAAAGCTCACCCATATCTAGTCAAAGAATTTTAGTATTATTTGGTAAGGCCTTTGCTTCTATCCATTTGCAAAGATGCTCCGTGCATATTAATATATGCCAAAACTTAACCTAAAAGGATGTTTAAAGGGTCTAACAAAATCCAGTGCCTAGTGATGGGGCAGGGCATAGTGAACTTTGGAGGTCATATGTGACCACACCTATTGAGCATTTCTGCAAAGCGTGAACACATGGTTGATTGTTTCAAACTATTGCTTTACAATTGAGGCAGATAGTGGGATCAATTTTGCCTCTCTTTAGCTTGCTGACAAGTGACAACCATAAGAATTCTAGTGTGCAGTACCAAACATATAAATATTTTTAATTTTGGCAAGTACCTATGATCCCAAAAAAAATTAATAGTTTGTTGAGATTTTGAACAGTGTGCTGTAAATAATTACAAGCAGCTGAAGCTGTTACACTCCCAGAAGATGGTATGGCCCAGATCAGTTTGTCTGTGCTACCACATACATGGAATTTCCATTGTTCAGTTAATGAATAAGAGCTTGAAATCAATCAGGGAAAGCACCACCCAACCTGCTCAGTAAATTAGTATTCCAACTGGCTGGATCTCTTCGGAAATGAAACAGATAATCTTGTGAAAGGAGGTGGCACAGTGTTTGCAAAATTTGATCTTATAACCATCCCCCACAATCAGAGTTTGACTTCAATAAGGAACAGCACTAATCATTGTGCTTAGTAAATTAGTACTCCAACTGGTTGGGACTCTTCAGAAGTTGGACAGTTAATCTTGTTGAAGGAGGTGCATTATGTTTGCAAAATGCGCTGAAGTTCAGCAGTCATGTTGTGACCAGAGGTGTTTTATCATCTCAGCTGTCCTCCCAAAATCTGTACTTATAACCATTCGCTACCTATCATGTGATGTGGCTTTTTAAAAGAATGAGATATTTTTGCATTTTTTTGGAACATTAAGAAAAACAGAAAGTTCCTTGGATTCCTGAGGTATAGACCATCTGAAATCTATATATGTTAGCAAGAATGCATTTCCAAATAGTTTGAAGCCCCTGCATAACATTCCAAGCCAGCTTCATAGGCAATGCCTGATTGAACAACCTGATATTTTTTATCTTTAGGCCCCATTATTTTCTTTATTTTGTGATTATAAAACAAGAGACAAGTGGATGCTTGAAGTCATGATCTATAGCTCTTCATAAAAACCACATTGGATTGCGATGCACTGATCTTCAATTTGCTTGGGCAGAATAATTACAGATAGAGGTAATTCAGGACAGCTTAGAAGGATTGAATTCAGTCAGCAAGGATTGCCCATCTATCGGTCAGTCTAGTTAATTTAGACTTATTTTAACCATCACTGGTCCCCAGGTGTCCTGGAAAGCCTGCCTTCTTGGAATTGTAAAACTATGAGAATTTCAATTTTCAACCTCTGGTGATACTGAAAAAATGACACTAGATTTATGATAGTTTATGACCTGTGGGAAACCAACTGATAGGTGTCTAGGATCCACAATATGAGTGTTATTTCTCTAGTGACAAGCAAAGAGAACAGCCCAGTGTAATCAGAAAAATGAAAATATGTGTCTTGACCTCTCTCAATGGCTGGCAACCCGCATATTGTAGCTCTCTTTTTAGCCTCTGATATTTGTCTTGCAAGCCATTAACCAAATATTTAATATAATAAATAGGTAGGGGCTCAAAGGATCTCCTTGGCAAAGGCATATTGTAGGTTTGAATTAAAGTCTGTGATCTTTGTCAATTGAAATGAGGGGGTGGTAATACAACTGCTTATCCAGCCAACCAGCTGACTGCTGAATACCAAAGCTTTTATTGCCCTGAAGATAAGGTTTGAGGCCTCGGGCATGCCCAATGTAATAAGAATGCCAGGCCTGTCTCAGTTTTGAAGATAGTGTATGATTTCTTCCACTGCTAAAATGCTTTTGCAGGGTAACAATCTACTTGGATAGAATCTTACAAGCCATGTTGCAAGCTGCAATTGTCAATTATTGATCTATTTGGTCAGCATTAGGCTTTTGGAATCATAGGAAATTTTGTTGCATTTAAGGCCTTCAGCATTTGCTAATTCTGTATGGGTTTTTCAAAGAGTTCCATCAAATCAAATTTAATCAGGTTCCAAAACATCTGATACATGAGGGCTGGGAATCCATGTGTTCCTAAAACTTTGTATTTTTTGAGAAGACTGTTGCTTTTATTTACTCCCAAATAACCAGTGTCAAAAATGTTCTGTTGTCTAGTTCTATCAGTTTCCGGATGTTTTATAAAATTTTAGTTTGGGCTTTGATTTTTCTTCTTATCTTTCCCTCTCCTGTCCATAAGGTGCTGAAGAAATTGTGGCTTGCTCCAATATTTCATCTATGTTCAAGATATCTGTGGCTGGACCTGATTTAAGATGATGCATGGTATTGAACCGATGTTTATTTAACACAAACTTGCAAAAAAAAATTGTATCGATTTTTCCTTGCTAGATCCAAGTTTGATTGTATTGTGAAAGCCAACAGTATTCCTCCTTCCCTTGCAATGTTTCTAATTCATGAATATGTTGATGTTCTTGTGCAGCTGAAGCAAAGGTTAAACCCAATTCTCTGATTTGTTTATGTATTTTCCTGAGTTGTTGTTAATCTTGTTGATTCTAAATAAAAACATTACCAAAGATTTGTCTATTCCATACTTTCATTCTTCCTATAAGGTGTTTGATAACCATTCCTGGGAGGATCCCATTGAGCCATAGCCTTTGTGTTGTAGTACAGGATTTGCATCTGAAATGAAGCTCCTCATGGTCTGCTAGTGATTCCCATTCTACACCTCCCAGGCCATGCAATATTCTGTCTGTGGAGTTTCACCCATATCTATCATTACATGGTTCCTAACATAATTGAAGACTCTTACATGTTTGGTCAACTCAAGCTATTTATTAGATTAATCTGAAGGTAGATCAGTAAAGTTAGTGTAATAAGCTAGCCTAGCCATCTAATGTTCTCATACCTCATCCTTGTAGTTCTCACTACTAAGATAACTCATTTAAGTAAAAAAATAACTGAAGCAGAGTTGCAGAAATCAGATTGTCAAGGCAGAACAAAAACCAATGCACACTAAATGATCCAGACACTCTGGGTGTTGAAGTCACACAAAAACAAAGCATATGTGATGGGTTCAAATCATGTTGAATTCATCCTGTTAAGAGACAGCTGACAGAGACAAGTGCAGCTGCTGTCAAACACATCCAAAACACGACAAGAAGATATAATCCATGGCATTTTGGGAAACTGAAACATTCTAAGCATCCTTTGGGCTTCTTGCCAACCTCCTCTTGCTTCTCTTTCCATTCTATAACTCCAAGAGAGGTAATTTTGTAACAACTGAAAGTAGTTTTCCTAGGTGTTCTTGCAAAATTAGTTGAGTTAAGCTATTGTTGCTTTGGCCTATGAGTCATAGAGAAATGATCAAGGGATTGGGAGAGTGTGATGGCAGTTTGAGGAGTTGTCTGGTGTTTGGACATTGCTGTCCTTGGAAAGGAGTGTCCAGGTAAACCTAGAAAAGACAGTAAACCATTTCAAACAGCTCTTGAGATAGCGACTTGAGGAATTTCACACTCACTCTTCTGAAGTTTTAATGCAAATTGGTTTCTCCAGGCCATATGTTGTTGTTTCTAATTTGCATGCTCTCTTAATTGGCATTACAAGTTTCCTTCCATTGCTAAGCAAGCTTACATTACTAGTTTTCTATAGTTCCATGCATAAAACAGCAGCTCCTCAAATCAATTTACACTAAAGTTGAAAATAATTCACACTGATGAATTATATAATGGAATATCCACACTAATTGGTCATTACCTATGTTCCACGGAGTTTCCTAAAGGGGGGACGTGGAAATGCAGGGACCAAGGGCCTAAGTTTGGGGACGGCAGGGGGACGGCAGGGGGCCGGCGCTGATATACATATAGTACTTGAAAAAATAGTTATAAAAAGATGTATAAGAATTACAATGTTGAATTTACAAATAAAACTTTGGCTAATTAGTAATTAAAATTTAAAATACTTAAATACTATAATACTATTAATACTACTTAAAACCACCATAAAAAAAAAATATTAGAATGTCAATTAGTCTAACTAGAATGTCATGATATATATTATATATTAAAATTAACTACATTGTTGCATTTCTCCTCGCAGGTAAGCATCAAGGAAGATTGTCCAATTGGATGATCATGATGATATTATAGATGAAGACTTGTAGGCAAACTTGGAAACTTGGACATGGAGACTACATGGCAAATCCAATGAATTCAATAGGAGTTTGGGGACAATGCCCCAAATGCGATCTAGGGGCAGCGCCCCTCGCAAGGGGCTAGGGGCAATGCCCCTCACGAGGTCTAGAGGCAGAGCCCCCGCCACCAAACCCAAATTAGACCTCCAAAACCACACAAACCTTCATTGCGTACATCATTTTGCATTTACAATTAGACCCAAATTAAGACCTTCAAAGCCACACAAACCTTCATGACAGACATCATTTTAGGGTTATGGAGTGAATTAGACTTTTTAAAGTTTAAAAAAAAGGTCAAAAAAAAATTAAAAAGTCAAAAAAAATGGTGAATGCAAACCAGTAACATGTTTTTTTTTTTTTAAATTGCACTTTTCCTCGCTGTCGACCACGAGAAACGCCTGGGCATCCCCGGGACAGTCAAGGGTCTCCTAGGAGTCCCTCGGACGTCTCGACGGTGTTCTGAGCATTCCATTGAAGGTGGCGCAATGGTGGGAGGACGTCTCCCCCATGTCCCCACATCTCGAAGACGTCCCTGTCCCGGAAACGTGAGGATTGGGGGGGGACGTGTCCCCGTGGTACACTACTCATTACAGATCATATATACTCCTCAATGGCTCCTCCAATCTTTTTGAGAGAAGATTCTTGCCAATATTCACTAGGAAGAAGAGGTAGCCTAACCCAAACAATAACTGCATTTGGCAGATCACCAATGGGACTGAAAGTCAGAAACTAATGCTTCATAAAGAGGCCTGTTCGTTTTCATAAACCAAGGTTCCCTTTGGAAGACCAGGTCCTTTTCCTGTTTGGTTAAAAAAGTGGTCATGAATTATGACTTAGGCATCATCAACATGTCTGCCAATCCCATTGGCTTCCACTTTTTTTTGTACCCACATTCTCAAAGTTTTGTATATTGGAGGGTGGTGAGTTCTTGCCTTAGAGGATTTATATGTGTGGATAACAGCCATTCACCTTCTTTGCCGGAAATGATGACTTTATAGCTATTTCTTCGGCATGGTGCTGGATAAGTGCTTCAGTCCCTCCTTGCAGATCTGGTTAAACTCTGGTAAAATTGCTGTTCGGAAAGATGTGGTGTGATTTTGACCAGGAAGAGGTTGGAGAGGACATGGCCTCTAAAGAGGGTGGAGGCCTTTGAGCTGGCCAAAAGAAAACTGGAAGGAGGATGTTCTTGCTGGCTGGGGAGTGACATAGGGGCTGGTGTGCAGGTGGGATCAACATAAAAATAAGTAGAATTTTCTTGAGATTTGTCCTTTTATGAAGAAAGTTGGTACTTGGTAGTTTCCTAATCAAATTTTATAGAACTGAGGATTCACTTTTTGAACCTGAGGAAAATTTAAAGCAATGACCAACTTGTAATGCACAAGCAACTGTTCTAAAAGAAGAAATCTTAATGCCATCCATTGTTCCTTGTGGGGCTATTTTAATTTAAGTCTACAGCATATATCTCCTCTACTGTCCAGATAAATTTCTATGGGGTTCATTTGTCAAGAACATATAACATTTTGTATTTTCTCAGATTGGAATTGTTCCTTGATTAAATTTTAAAATCTCTTGATTCATCTAAATAAAGTAACTAAGTAATTCGAGGAAACTGGAGCAAATGATTCTAAACGAGGTAAGTGTCATGGCCCCGAAATTGCAAGCATTAAAATGCAAATAAATAAATTAAATTAAATAAATAACAATATAATACAATTATAAATGTTAACAATTTTAATATTATTATAATTATTATAATATAATATTAATATATTAAAAGCAGATTGTTAAAGATAAATGTGATCGCCCAGGTTAAAGAAGTCCATGGCCAGCGGTTAATAATCTCCCAAAAGTAGCGATCAACATGAGACAAGGGAAGGCAGGATTAAAGAATGAAGTTAAAAACCATATAAGACAAGGATCGGATAAGACAAAAATATCCTAAGGCAGCAATTATGAAAAGATTAAAGGCAGTGCTAAAAACTAAATAATACGTCCCTTTGTTAGAGTCACCTCCATTCATAAAGAGGCGTGATAGAATATATAAAGGCATGGAAATGTGAAGTTAGAGTGGGGGAAGAGAAGGAGATTTTATTTTTTTTAAAAGGCAAGATACAGGAATCAAAGAGGAGGACAGAAATACAATAAATGTTTCTGAGCTGAGTATAGCAGTAGTTATATTAATATATTATAATCATATGGGATCAAAGAAATGATATCCAGAAATGCATCTGCAGTCAGGGAAGCGATTGGAGACAAGCAGAGAAAGTCTGGAAACAAACAAGCAAGACAGCAATCACTAAATCAGACATAAAGAATTGAGGTCTGCATTTCCTAAATCAGAATAATCATTAATCATTATTGGTGCAGCAGTCCGGTTACCCAAACTAGTGGTATGAGACCAAATTTGCAGTCATATAAGGCAGCACGATTCAATATGAATGACTGTAATTATTTAATTGGACATTCCAGTTACTAATAATATATTGCTGCTATTGTCATGCGATTGATCTTTGTTGTCATATGCCTTGAATGTTCAGCCATGATGAAAGGAACTGAGACTACAAGAGGGAAATGGTGATGGGGCACTCTCCTAGGTATGCCACCTCAGATAGGGACCTGATGAGCCCCAGGAGGCCAAGGGGGTACAGAGGGTACTGCCTTTGGGCTTAGGAGAGATGGCATTTTCAAGGCACCCATTGGAATCTCACTCCTCCATCATGGATGATCAGCACAGGGTGTCAAATCATAGGGAGAAGGAAATGATTGGCAAGATGAGGGGATAACAGAAAAGAAACCTCCTAGATAATCACCTCATATGGATGGCATGCGCCACATGAGGCCAAGGGAGATGGTATATCCCCTTGGATCTGGGGAAAAGGGTCCAAGGCACCCCATCAAGTCGCATTCTCCCATTCTCTCCTATGATTGAACCCTCCAACGATGTTAGAGTACTTTGTGATTGAATTAATGTTTCGCCCTGAGTTTATTAATATCTAATTATGGAAATCTGCTAATTATTATTATTGTGGTAAATGATTCTAATCTGCTAATCAGTTTGATTATGGTAAATGGTTCTAACCTGTGTGCAGGGCTTCAATCAGAGAAAAGGTATTATCTAACCCCGTTGTTATTTAAATTGGCGAATATTAGGGAAAATTTGGGGCACTCCCAATTAGGGGACATTATAGTAAGTTAATGACATCTTCAAAAACTCTAGCTTAGCTTAATTTGAGTGCCATTTCTTTAGTTTCAGTCTTTCTATCAAATCACTCATGCAGGCACAGTTTTGGCAGACTACATGAATATTTATTCTCAACTCAGTTTGAAACTAAGATTCATTGGTGCTATTTCTTAAATAGGCACATTAGAACCTCAGACAAATTTTCATTGATAAAGTCAAAATAACAATATTATTCCCTGTCTTATACACATTTTGCCACCCCAAAACAAACCCCTCCTGGGAATATCACTGACATATACAAACTTAATAATTTTTACCTTCACGATTGAGCCACTTCCCCCACATGTTGAACATGTAGATTCCAACCGAAATGCACCCCGTTGCTTTCTAATCTGAAAGCATCAAGAACATCATCTATTAGAGTAACCATCTAAGCCAATCTATGAATATCATTACAACAAAGTCATCCAAAACCAGTTGATTATTTCTAGATAAATAGCATCCCAATAGAAAATTAGTACTATAAGTATTAACCACCAACCGTCCCAGATCCTTTACAATCTCTGCATGTCTGAGGTTTTGTCCCAGCTGGCACACCACTTCCATCTGAAGAATGAAGAATGAAATTATTACCCACAATATATCCTTAAAAAACATGATTTGCAGTTATCGTTGAAAAAGTTCAAACCAAAGCAAGACCACAGTAAACTTGCAAATTTGAAATGCCAAAGAATTTTAATCTGGCAAAACTCATGATATCGCATCCCTTGGTTATACTGTAATAACATTTCCAGTATGGAGCATGGTTCCTACTAAGGAAATTATAAGAGTTCCTCATGCAGTGTAAAATTGAAATTGATACCAAATCAGTTAAGGAAAATACATGTAATTAATTCAAAGTGTTAATGGATGATAGCTTCGGTCAGATATAAGTAACGAATGCTGAAAGCATCTTCGTTATTTATATGATCAAAGATTATCCTCAATACACATATTAATGGAAATCGAATTTATGAGCATATATATATTCGTATTAATAAAAGATATTGTTATTTGCATTTAATATAATCGGAATTCTCCCATCCGCCATAGTGTAAAGGTTATGTGTGTTAGACATTAACCATATGCTAAAAGGTTCTTCAAGAACCCGCATGCTCTAAGGGACACGTCCCATGAGCGGACATGTCTCCACTTATGGAGACACGTCCTCTCATGAGGCGCACCCTTTGGAGGCGGGTCTACATACATATTTATGGCGACTCCTTGGTTGATATGCAAACATAGAAATCAATAAATGTTCTGCAATCAGCACATTCGAGTTTAAGAAGAAATCTGGAAATCGTGTTTACTTAGAATTCTCACATAGAATTCCAGTCTTCAATTTTAACCTTAGATTTAGGATCCTATTTGATACAGATTTGATTACATTTACATGGTATCAGAGCCACGTTGTGTGAATCCAAATCAAATCCAAATATCAGATTATTTTAAAATCTTATTCTCAAGAACGGGGAACTGGAGATTCGAAAAAGTTATTGACAGATGGTTTGCGTCTGTGTCGGCCTCAACGCAGCCCAACAGACTCTTCATTCACTCTGCAACTTCTCACGGTGCAACCAGCAACGATTCCATCAAGCTCATTGTAGGATATCCGCAAAAGACCATCTTTGAATCCGTTTATGAATCCGACCTCGACTTCGGTATTTATTACCGTATCCTCCAGCTACTCTGTTCTACAGGAACCTGAGAAAGCTCAAGTATGTGTCCAAGTTTCATAAGTACGATCACAACTTCAAGTCTAACACCAAAAACGGGAAACTACCCAACTTTCTCGTCATTGAGCAATGCTATTTAGATCTCAAATTTTGCCAGGAAATGACAACCATCCCTCCCATGATGTTGTTGAAGGTCAAAAATTTGTGAAGGAGGTTTACGAGATACTGAGATCGAGTCCCCAATGGAACGAAATGGTATTCATTATTATTTACGATGAGCACGGGGGTTTCTTTGATCATGTTCCTACACCTGTGAGAGATGTGCCCTCTCCCAACGGAATTGTAGGCCCATCACCCTTTTTTCTTCAATTTCAACAGATTGGGTGTTCGTGTGCCTGCCATAGTCATTTCTCCCTGGATCAATCCAGGAAACCTGGTGCATAAACCAATCGGGCCATATCCTTCCTCCAAATTTGAGCACTCATCAATACCAGCAACCGTGAAGAAGATTTGATTAGATTCCTAGACCAAATATAAACACTTGCCTGATATGGTGCGGTTCAAATGTTGTCCGTCCTATGCATCATTACTTGGTCAGATTGTTGTATGTGAATTCATCCGCCCCTCATGGTATTTTATAACCCTTTTGGTTGATTATCAAACTGGAACATAAACATAATATCGGCTCTATATTTGGGGGCAGACTAGGGTCAGGGGCCACTTCTAAATGCAATAGTTTGTTGTCCACCAGGGTGGTGTTTATGTTCATAAATCTGCATCTCTGCTTGAAAAGCTTCTGTACGCTGTCATCTATTTTGCATTGATATTGGGTCTGTAGGTTGCAGCAACATTACATTATGATAGAGTAAATATGCTTAATGTATATTATCATGAATATTGCTGATATTAATCCTGCATTCTGAGATATTTTGAATACAATAGAAACTGCTAATGGAGGAACAAGTCTATCCTAAGCGCTGGGTAATCTGAAGACACGGGCATTACTTTATGCTTTAGGATTGGGAGCTGGCCGATCAACATCAGGTTAATTCAGGACAGATAAAGAAGTGTTGTTCCTGATGCCTTCGTGAAATCCATCATTGTAGAATGCACTGGGGTTCATCTTTGCTGCTTCATCATCTGAACATCATAGAGCTTGTTATACCTGTATAGCAATTCTAGGTGGGTCGCAGCTAGAAAAGGAGTGCATCGACCATAGCCAGCCACCACTACAAATTATGTGACTTGGGCTTGTGATCAAGCCGTGAACCTGCAGAAGGAAGGTTGTGGACTAATCTAAGCACAAGCGCAACGTTCCATATTGTGTCCTGCATTTGCATCCATCGAAATACTTAAAAGAGATGAGTATTTCTTGTTGAAATTCGGTTATATCATTTAAGTAGATCTTGTGTGATTAGTAAAAGAGATTATGTTTTTTCTCTTGATTTGTGTTCACTAATTTAAGATCCTTGAAGTTTCAACTATTCATTGCAAGTTATTGCTATAACCTGAGATAGTAACCTTTGTATGAAATTTCTTTGGATAGTCATGAACTCTTAGTAATCTCTTCTTAATGCTTTCAGGATGGATCAAAAGGCATAAAAGATTGCTTTCAAGAAAAGCTTAATGCATCCTGTAAATTGAAAAAATGGAGACACTGCTTGAAACCCTGAGATTGTGTGAATGGCTGAAGACATCTCTTTGAAGAAAAAGCATTAACCTTAAGAGGGAGTTCTATGATTCAAAATTGCAAGGACAGATGCTAAATTCTTGAAGTACCTCTTCAGCAATTGAGATCAAAATTGCTCATGTCTGTAAACTTGGATTTAACATTGGTAGCTCCGCAAACCTATTTATAATAGAGTAATCTAGGATGAGGTTGAAGAGAATAGCCTGAATCTCTACAAAGGTGTGAGTTGGAAACCATTTCTCTAAAGCAAGTATTACAGACGATTTTTTGAGGAGGAGGTCAGGAGGCTAATGCAAGTAATTAAAACTTCAGAGGGAGTCTCATCTTCACTTGTTGTAATGCTTTGAGATAGAGAGATATGAGGTGAAAGCCTTGTTCATCTCTGAGACTGAGATGAGGCGTCATGTTGAGAGACTCCATGACGACAGGTCCCAGGATCTAACTTCAGAAGAGCCCCATGCACCCGTAGTATGGCTTAAGGGGGGGTGTTGGATATAAGCCACACCCGGACTAATGATGGGTTGGCCACAAGGGTCCAGTAGCTCATTTGGTAGAGCACTCCAGCAACAAATGGAAGGTCCTAGTAAAACATATATTGAGATATCTACAAAGCACTACTGGATATGATTGGGCTGGAAGTGTAACCAATCGGAAAAGCACATCAGGATCTCCTGGATTTGCAGAAAATAATCTTCAGTTGCACAGAGCTCAATGGAAGTTGAATACATTGCAGCCTCAATGGGAGCAAGAGAAGCAGTTTGGCTTCATAAATTGCTTGTGGGACTCCTTGATCTAAGCAGATTGAGATCCCCTATCTTTATGTAAGAGATATGGTGGAAAGGAAAGTGATCCAGTTGGAGTATATTAGTTCAAATGTTTAAACAGTGGACATGCTCAACAACTTCTCTCCAGAGTTAAGGTTGATCTCTTCAGGAAGAAAACTTGGTATGTAATTTGATATTATGTTTGAAATTCAAATTTGTTTATAAGTTGTACTAATATATAAAGATGTTTAATGTGTAAACTCTTTTGTCATGTGTGTGACTCCATGACCTTATGGGCCTACTCCCCCTGTGTACATTATTGAAAGGTGACGATCTTTCTAATAATGAACACTTGTATTTGACATTGTAAAGTGACGACTCTACAATGATAAACTATCATGATAGATATCATGTGACTTGATATCTGTGGACATGTCATGATAGTATCTCTTGGACACTTTGATGGACATCATGGGACTTGATGTCATCTGAAGATCATTGTGATCCTTAAAGAGATAATCATGGTGGATATTTATATCCGTGGATATGCCATGAATTATGGTAGACATCATGTGACTTGATGTCAATGCACATACCATAATGAAGATGTGCTATGAAGAATGTCATGTGACTTGACACTTTCAGAAGCATACCATATCTTCTGATATCACGAGTTAGGTGATATCACTTTATACTTGTTTGGAGTTTATCCTACCTAGCTAAGAGGGAGTGCTAATAGAGTTTATCTTCCCTAGTTAAAGAGGGAGTGTTGAATAGTGAAGATGTGTGATGAAGTATGTCATGAGACTTGACACTTTCAGAAGCATACCATATCTTATGATATCACGAGTTAGGTGATATCACTTTTGGAAGTTATCCTCCCTAGTTAAAGAGGGAGTGTTGAATAATGAAGATGTGTTATGAAGAATGTCATGTGACTTGACAACATTAAGGAAAACATATCATATCTTCGATATCACGTGTGAAGGTGATATCTCCTCTTATTTGATTTGAAATATCTTCCCTAGCTAAGAGGGAGTGTTAATGGATGATAGCTTCGGTCAGATATAAGTAACGAATGCTGAAAGCATCTTCATTATTTATATGATCAAAGATTATCCTCAATACACATATTAATGGAAATCAAATTTATGAGCATATATATATTCATATTAATAAATGATATTGTTATTTGCATTTAATATAATCGGAATTCTCCCATCCACCATAGTGTAAAGGTTATGTGTGTTAGGCATTAACCATATGCTAAAAGGTTCTTCAAGAACCTGCACGCTCTAAGGGACACGTCCCATGAGCGGACGTGTCTCCACTTATGGAGACACGTCCTCTCATGAGGCGCACCCTTTGGAGGCGGGTCTACAAACATATTTATGGCGACTCCTTGGTTGATATGCAAACATAGAAATCAATAAATGTTCTGCAATCAACACATTCGAGTTTAAGAAGAAATCTGGAAATCGTGTTTACTTAGAATTCTCACATAGAATTTCAGTCTTCAGTTTTAACCTTAGATTTAGGATCCTATTTGATACAGATTTGATTACATTTACACAAAGGAACCTACAGTTGAAATAGAAATCCAAAAGTCCATACAAGCCAACAACATATTGCAGCTCACCCATTCAAGGGTTAATAGAGAACTCTAATAATAGAAAGGAGAAGAAATGGCAGGTTCCGCAGAGTGGGATGAAGTTGAATTTGATGGTGCCTCCAAAGGGAACTTCAAAGTAGCTGTTGCAGACAATATTTTGAAGAGATATCAAAGGAAATTTTGTGTTAGGGAGCTCACTATTCCTTGGAATAAAAACTAATAATGGAACAGAATGGTTGGCTCTCTAGCAGGGATTAAGGCTACCTATATTGCAGGTATCCATGGTGTGGAGATAGAAGATGACTTTCAAGAGGTGGTTAATGCAGTAACTAAACATTATTAACTAAGTTGCCGAATCGGAAACGGGTATGTGGGTACAGTACGCTGGTACGACAATTTTTTTGGGAGGGGTTAGGTACATTTGGGTATGTCCATACAAAAAACATATAAAAATCATAAATATCATAAATATATATATATATATATATATATATATATATATATATATTAAAAATTAAATATATTAATTATAAATTAATAAATATATATTTAAAATTAAATATATTAATTATAAATATAGATTAATATATATAATTAAATATATTAACTTATTATTAATATATATATATATATATATATATATAAATTATAAATTATAAATTAAATATATACATTATAAATAAAAAAATAAATTACTTATATTTAATAATGTTGTTTAAATATATGCTTTTAATTTATAATTTTAAAATTTAATATTATTTTTTAATTTTTAATTTGATTATATAATTATTCAAATATTGTTTAATAAGCAGTATACTACTATAATAAATAATATTTTATATTTCTAAGCTATTTTATAATATTTAACTAATTAATTAATTTAAATTATATATTAAATATATACTAAATTAGAATATTAGAAAACAAAATTAAAATATTAAAAATATAAAATCATTCCTACTATTATAAAAACCGTTTATAAATATATTTATAAAACTCTTTATAAATATAATCCTTACGCACCCTAAGTTCCGTCCTTCTCAAATGGCGGATTTTTCCTACGAATTTTCCCTTTATTCACTGGCTCTCGATCTGGGCAAGGCTCTGAATGGCGAAATGGAATTGTGGTCGCGGAGATACAGAGAGAGATAAAAGATAGCGGTTTGTTCGTCCCTCTCCCGATTCGTGTCCTCGCCATAGCCCTAGCAAATGCTTCATACCGGAGCACTATGTCGGTCAATAGATCCGAATCACTATTAGTACTGTCCCTACTATGGATGGTGTAGTAAAGAAATAGGCACGAATAGTTCTAGATCCTCTAGTCGATCCACCAACATTGATATCACAAAAAAAAAACAAAAAAGGCATTCGAATGAAAATCGGTGCCAAAAATATCCTAACTCTAACTGATTCCTACCCAATTCTACAACGATTCCAATCAGTACCCGATTCGGGTACGACTCACACCTAGAAACGAGGGGTATATGCAGACGATTCGGTAACTTAGATTATTAACCTAATTGGCAATTAAGAGCCATGTTGGAAGAAGCTTTAGTATGGATGGAAAATTTTGAGAATACTACGATATCTTATAGAGAGATAATCAAGTGAACAATTCCTTGGCCAATCAAGGTGCAACTCTTAATGAATTCTCTGCATTGGAAAGTAGGGATGTATTGGATTGGGAGGAATTAAATAGTATAATATTGACAGGACACCCCCCATGATTATAAGTGTTACAAGATCATGGCAAGGTATGGCATTATTATGCCAAAAGCTTTTCTTTAGAATACAAGTTGCTTAATGCAAAGTAATATTAATGATGGGTGTCGTGGATAAGTGTAAGGGAGATAGCTTTGTGAGTTGAATTAGCCATTTCACATATATGATAAGATGGAAGTATTCAATGCAAATAGCTGGTTAGATATAGGGGGAGATTTGCTGTGAAGAAGATGAGAAGCATTTTGTGTTGCTCGTGATTGGGTTTTCCAATTTGGCTGGAGAAATTGCAAACAAGTGTATTATGGCTATTGTTAGGGGCCATCGATGGTGCTTTGGCTATGCTAGTGGTGGATGCAAGACTATATGTGCCACGGGCCTGTTTCAGATCATTGGCTGAAACATATTTTAAAGTGCTCCACAGCAGGAAACCTTAGTGTCATAAAAGTTATCCTAGGTGTGGAAGGACTGACAGAAAATGGGAGAAAGAGATCAAGGGTCTATCCCAGAGGGTTTTAACAAGAAACTAAAAATGGCAGTTCAAGATGAGGAAGTTAAAGAATGTTTGCATGACTTGCTGGTGAAGTCACCTTCTCGCTCAGATGATGAAATGGAGATGAAAGCAAAGTTAAAAAAGGTAAAGATGGAAAACAAGGTGGGAGATAATGTTATGGCAGCCTCCCCTGCAGTGGAATTCAGCGCAATGTAAACAGAAACTAGTGAGCTTATGGTGGATGTCATTATGCAGGAGGAATTTCGCAAAGACTTGCAAATGGTGATGTGTGACATGATTGTTTTTGTACAACAGGTCACACTTGAGGTGTCAAGTGGAATACTATGCCAACATTGGATAATGGCTCCATTATATGGGCTGTAAAGAGGACAGAGGTGTTTGAGGGCATAAAATTTCATGGAGTAATGAATGCTGATTGGGGTTTACAAGCGAGCTTGTGACAGATGGCTAACAGTACCTCTAAACAAAGGAATGACCAACTGGAGAGTGAGATTTACTTTGATAATCTATGTTTGTATGCAGTTTCCTGTGTTTAGTGGTCTTTTTGTGTTGGCTGTGGTAGTTGTTTTATACATAGTTTACTGGTTTTTATCAGATGGTTGTCTAGTTTTACTGCTTTTCCCAATTTATGGGTTGTTCATGCAGTTTATGAATTATCTCTGTAGTTTCTACAAGTTTGACTGTTTGAAGAATGGTTGGGGCACAGCATATAGAAGCCCAATAATTTACTTACATCTCAGAGAAAATAATGAAAACAACAATCTAGCATGTGCAATTGAAAATTACATCATGAATAATAAACTGCAACAATGTGTTTTTTAAAAAGAACACACCGCACCTCAGAAAAAATACTGAAGAAAACTATCTAGCATGCATAATTGTAAATTACACCATGAATAATCAACTGCACCATTTGTGTAATTCAAGCAAACATAAATTGTGTACAAATTGTGCAGAAGAAGAACGGTATTATGAAAATTATTATGGTTTATGAATGATAAATAAGAAAAAAGTAAATTATGATCGACTTCTAAAGTATTTGGTTTCTTACCTCAACCAAAATTTAATATTAACTTGTCTCCAGTCCCAAATTTTAATCAAAATCAGAATAGTTATTAATCCGAAGAGATGAATCATTGTACAAGAGCACTAATACACACATGAGACAATCAATTATGTATCAATCAATCGGGACCCCTAATAATGATTGCCTTCATGTTAGCATCATGGATCAGAGTTAGAAGACTGGGACCCAGCAAGCTCATTTTCTGTCAGTCCTAGTGTCATAAAAGTTATCCTAGGTAACAAAACAAAGTAATAAAGTAATTTAAGTGCCAGCACTTCGAGAGGCATATAAGCCTCCATCGAAGGCATGAATAAAGGCAAAATGGTTATTTAAGCCAAGGTGATGGCCATTAAAGAGGCGCATACTTTCTTGTTGCATTCAAGCCACTAAGTGGCGGTTATAACAGCCTATGCATTTTAATTAGCCTTTGTTTGAGCCGTGACTGTTTAAAAGGCAAGTAAATGTGCCATAAAGGCATGTATTGATAAGAATTTAAGTTAAAACTGCCATCAAATGCCTTCTCACCAACCATTTTATAAGCTGTGTAAGGGAGGCTTAGTAAACTGTTATTCGAGCCTCATTATAGGGGCGATGTTACTATATTTGGAATGCAATTTATTATGTATGGGCACCAAGCTTTAATGAATCAGTAGGAATTTAAAACCAACAAATTAAGTGGAGGCCACGGGGCTTAAGCAAAGGAAAAGTATTTTCTCTTGGCATTATTCATTTATGCATGGAAATTTTTTAGAGCAGCAACCGGAGAAAAGGAAAGGAGAGTGCAGGCATTAGGGAAGAGGAGCTTTTCTTTTCTGATTATTATTCTCTCAGTTCTGTGAGAGAGAGAGAGAGCAACAACTGGGGTGGCAATAGTCAGAGACTTTGTTCATTCTTTTCAAATGCTTTTTGGTAACTACAGAGAGGTGCACATACCATGAGGAGGGTGTCTTGATCAGAGGTGTTTGAAAATTATACAGTGAGAACTGTAGAATTTTAGAAAGAAGAGCAGAGATTGTGTAGAGAGCTCAGACTTAAAAAAAAGTTTTGTGCAGGTCTGTAAGAGTTGAGTTCTACATTGCAGATCGGTACGTCATATAGCTGCAATAGATAGAGAAAATCTCTGACAAGTTTGAGCAGAGGTTTCAGTTGGATATTCTCTGAGAAATATAAGAAGCATATTAGAATTTCCATTGTGGCAACTGAGCGTCTTGGAACAGTTCGACTGAGCATTTGAAACTGTGTTTTTGAGACATTAAAAGTGCAGAGCAGAGAGTAACTCGGGCATGTTTTAATACTTAATATTTCTGTGTAAATTCTTAGTTTCTTTCTTTAGTTTTCAGTTTTAAAAAGAGAAAGAGTAGTTAATTATTTTTGAAGAATAATATTTGTTTAAACAGAGAAATATTAATCTGATTTTTCCAGTTTGTAACAAGAATTTAATTTATTTTTCTTCCATTCTGAGATGGACAATGTAATGTCCCCAATTTCTGAGTCAGCATAAATTATTAATTTAAAGTTGTCAAAAGGTTAAATTGAAAATTAAACAACTTAAATTAATAATACAAGTAACTTAAGTTATATAAAAATAAAAATGAGTTATTTAAGTTACTTTTTACGAATTCTCAAAAAGAGGCAAAATAAAAAAAAGTGAAAGACAAAAAAAAGCAGAATTCGAAGAGACACAGGAGTTACAAGGAGGAAAGAATAAAAGTTTCCAAAAGAGCTCATTGCAGCAGGCTGGGTTTTGGAATTTGGGAAGCAGGTTCTTGTTGGTGAACAGAGTTCACGGCCTTTCTGAGGTGGGGAGACCTCTAAAAGAAGATCATCTTCGGTGTTGGAAGATACCCCCTGGATGATAGCAAACAGTCCTATTTCAGGGGCTGTGCTGGGATTTAAATGTGTTAATTTGAGAGTTTATTTGAAGACAAATTCTAAGGCATCCCTGGATGAATTGTTCTATCAGCTCATTGTTGGAGTATCTGCAGAATGAATTATGAAGGTCATATTCTATTCAGTAGTATTTCATTGTTGTGTTTTGTGATTTAATGAAATTGATGCTGTATTTGTATTTTACTTTCATTGAGTTTGTGTATAATCTTCTATTCTCTGCTGTATTCATTTTGGGAGTAATGAGGTCATCAAGACCATTTTCTTGGTAACGTGGGTAGACAATTCTATAATTATTCCATCTGCCGATGAAGCATATATTCAAGAAACATTAAGGTTTGATATTTCAATATTTCCGGTAGTCGTCTTCACCATGGCACTATTGAAAGCAAGAATCTGAAACGAAGCAAGAGCTCCTTAATAGGTTATTTCTGGGTGGAATTGTGGACACTCAAGAATTAAAAGGACACACAGAAAATTTGGTCCAGAATAAGCATTTTCTGTTCCAGGACGATACATCCTCTCAGTGTAGTGTATGATTCTCGGACCTGGAAAAAAAGAATTCAATCGTAGTATTTGAATGTTAGCAGCCTGTGAATCATTCGTGCTAATCTCAGGAAAAGATAAAACCGATATTTGAAGCGCTTAGCACAGGAATTTGTGATCTCGTGGAATATAAGGAGGCTTAGATATTTTGAATTAAAGGTTTGAAGGCATCGAATTGAGGAAGCCGCATCTTCATTATCTGCCGTTTCATTTCAAATGAATTAAAGACACAAGTTAATTGGAACAACCGAAGACATTTGGTATTTTAATTCTTTGAAGAAGCCACTGCATTACTTAAACGCAGATATATGTTGAAGGGGGTACATGCCAGTTGGGAGAGTTTTTGAAAGTGTCGTGGCATCAACTTGGCATTATATGGTGACGAGGTAAGGATGGCAAGAGACGTGGGATGTTACAATTCATTAAGTATATCGCCACTTGTAAATATTCCCTCCTTATTTATCTAAGTTGTGGGAATCGAATTGATTTATTAATAGCCGTCTCTTCAAATTTATATTGATAAAGAAACAGAATATATGTGTATTTATCGGGAACTTAGAAGGAGTTCAAATTTTATGGACCACTGCATTATTTGAACAGCCATGTTCCTCCCGAGTCACCGTGGATAGTGTTTGATGGGGGAGCTCATTGTATAGGGCTTTGAAAGCTTTGTAATTGAAGGAGTCAAGGATATGAAGCAATACAAATATCTACAGAAACCAAGTGTACAGGAAGACCTCAGGGTAGTGCTCAATTGTTAGAAACTACTGGGAGTGATTATTTTGCAATCAACCGCAAGCATCTGAAGCTACCATAAGTAAAAATTCATGGTCTTATTCATTGGGATATAAACGACAGTATTATATCTTATGACCCGTTAGTCTCAGTTTTTCCTATAGCAGAATCGCATTGAGAAAAGAAACAGGCTGTATCAAGTGAGACGGGTAGGTGTGTAGAGTCACTGGGTTTCGAGCACATAGATTTACAGTTGTCAGCCGAGATATTATTGAAGGTGAGATTGATTTATATTAAAGAAGGCAGGAATTCTCTTGTTACAACTGCTGTATAATTCCTCTGGGTGCTATACCTCAGCATAAAGCATCATTGTTGTTTGTAACCAAGTTGGAGGTCAGTGTTAAAAAATGAAAGTCATAAGACTCTCTCCTTTGCCAGGTTAGCAACATATACTGAGTATTGGTTTTGCATTTGGGTAAACTTGAACCATTCTTAATTCTGGAATATTATATCAGTTGCATATACAGAATATGAAGCACATCTTTATTATTAAGCTTGCAATGTATAACGTCCCGTAACTGGAAATAAGAAGGAAACATGTATTGTGTATGCATTGTAAATCAATTACCATACTATGAACAACTGATTACAAACTCAGGGCAACAGTGAGTGAACTGTTTGATGAAATGTCTTTGTTCTGGAGGTGGTCAAATCGAAAAAATTATGTGCCATTTAGGGTGGCACACTACAGACAACAGAATAGAAAGTTAATTCTCTGTTGTGTTTAAATGAACGATTTATTTCATTTTATTAGAAAGAGAATAATTTCAATTTGATATATATGTACACACATATTCATTCATAGCGATATATATATAAAGAAAAGGTGAAAGACATTTTATGTTATGATATTATAAAATACAAAATGAGCTAGATGCTTTCATTGTTGAGATAACTGAATGAAATCAGTTCTAAAATCTGATTTATTGAAAGATTTTCAAACACTTCATCATAGTATTCTTTCAAAAAAAAGAAGCTGGCATTTAATACCGAATTTATCCAGCACTATTATTGAATTTTTGTGCATAGAACCATGAAGAAAACATAGAAAGTCTGAACTATTTTAAAATAAGTTATCTTTTTATTATTGTTCAATATTATTATATTATACGTATTTGACAAATAGTTAAGAACTTAAATGAAAGACAAAGTGTCTTGAGTTGATGACATTGTGTTATCATTGTAAACCATATGTGCATGAAAATAGGAGGGTAGCTTACTCTCAAGGTTTAAGTGCAAGTACTTGAGCAAGTGGCAGTTGCCAAGTCCCAAGTTGTTACGAGAACGTAACATGGGTGTTCAAAGTCAGGAGAGCATATCCATCCTAGTCGTTTACCAACTTAGTGAATTATTGTTTTATGATTAAATATCCTTAAGAAAGGTCATTCAAGTAAGTCAAACAGTTAGTTAACCTTAGATCAAGGTGGTTTCCAAGTCGAGTTAGAGGTGTGTGAACTTACGACTTCACTTCCTACGAAAGTGTTTGATATGTTTCAAAACTTTGGCTAAAGTAATGCAAAAGTCTCTGCTTGCATTAGTTGGCTCACCATGATCCAGATTGCATATCCAACCAGATTGGTCATACTTAGTTAGAGAAGTCTAAAGTTGTATGATCAATTGGCTATGTAAGACACAACACTAGAAACTCAGATGCCATACTTGTGGGTTACTTAGTCTATACTCTTCATGAAGGGTAGAGCCACTTCCAGTTGCAAGGTGTGTGGGGGACCGCTGGTCTATGGTTGGAGGTAAAGCACTCAGGTGATGCTCTATGTCTTGCAAATGACAACACCAAGGCTTGTGAGACAAAAGCATTTTCCAGATATGGAAGAGTTGACCTTGTATCATTATTGTATTATATAAACTTGTAAATGAAAATCTTATTTCTCCAGTTGGGAATTTATATAGTTCAATTTCAAAATTGCATTATACATTTATTTTATGTTCATGTGCAATAAATGATGTATGAAAATGAAAAAAAATTGCATTCCTATTTTTAAGCAAATGCTTGTATTTACTTCTATGGTAAAAACCTAAGTATTTACTTTGTAGTATGAGTTAGTTTGTTACAAATTTTTACTCAGAATTGGACTCAAACTCACTCGAAATTCAGACTTGGCAAAATGAAAAACCATAATATATAGAGATTTTTAAGGATTTAAAGCTTTTACCATGCACCCTTCAATAAATCAACTTTCAAGGCATAATTAACTCATTAATTAGAAGCTCCTTCGATCAAATACAATACACATTGATCAAATGAATACAAAATCAGATTTGAGTTGAAGGGAACATCATTTTTAAATATATAAATATTCTCAAGTGTTTTAGGTGTACAAAACTTGTGGATTATGATACCCCCATGGAATAAAAAATAAAAAAGAACAATATGGACTCATGAACTATAGTGACAAATCCTTGTATCACTTAGTTCAACATCGCTAGATCTATGTGGAGTCATAGGCTTGTATCTAAGACAAGGCTACAAATGCTTCTATAGTCATAGAAGCATTCCTTAGAATAGTGATTGACTCAGCAAACCAAAAGTATAAATGTAATTCAATTACTTGGTATTTAATTGAGAAAAAGTCGAGAAAATAATTAATGTTGCTTTTTCATCCAGCATAGCCCAGAATAATTTTTATTTTTTGTTTTTTTTAAACTAGAGTGAAGATCAAGGGGTGGCAACCCCCAATAGGGTCAAGGGACAGTATCCCTCATGGGGATTTGGGGACAGCCTTCAAGAGTCCTTCAAACCCTTCAAAAAACAGCTGACTTTCACACTTTTACATTTGGGTATTCAATTTTTTCTTCTTTTTTTTCTGATTTTCACAGTTTGCTTAGCCTCAATGACAAGACTACCCTACCTGGGTACCTTGTCTCTTGACCTTGATTCACTCAGCCCACCTCAAGACTCGTCAAGCCTAGGCACATTTTGTAAGTATGTCATGGATATTGAGCTGGGATGGAAGATCTAGGCAAAAAGCATTTGACCTAGTCACTTGGAGAGTAAGGACTAGGGCATGATTAACAACTTAGTTTGCACATTAATCTGCAAATGAATTGGTTTCGAGATGCACAACTGAAAACCCAAATGCTTCTACATTGATTGCCAAAAGTAACTAAGGTAGCTAGAGACAGAATTTAAACTTATAATCTATGTTCCACAACATTTTGGGGACGGAAAAAGCAAGGGTCGTGTTTCAGGGATGGCGATCCAAGGGCTATTTTTTGGGGACGACAATATATATATATATATATATATATATATATATATAGAGAGAGAGAGAGAATATATATATATATATATAGAGAGAGAGAGAGAGAGAATATATATATATATATATATATAGAGAGAGAGAGAGAGAGAGTCAAATATATACTTGAATATTTCTAGGAAATGCCCAAATTGTACAAATAACGAGTTTGTTCAATTGGAAATCAATGTCAGGCTACATCATAGAACTTGCAACCTCATAACAAATATATGTCAATTTTCATTTCTAGAACCAATCCACTTTGACAACCTTGAAACAATCTTGAATAAGCATATGCATTGCATACATAGACATCCTCATTCTAAGAAAGGGCATGTTAAAAACATTAAAGAAATGCGGGATACTGTAAACAGCACTACCACATGGTTTACAATAGATGCAATGAGCAAAGAAAATTTGATAAGGCCAATAAGAAGACCAGATTGATTATTTTATTTGGGGTTACAAATGAGATATAGCCTTGTATCAAAACATCCAAAAGTGTAGAAACATGGGACAAATTGCAAAAAATGTATGGAGTAAAGAATCAAAATTATATTCTTCATCTACAAAATCAGTTCCATTGCTTGTGTATACACAATGGTAAAATTTTGGAAGCATTCTTCAAAAGAGTAGCAAAATTGAAGACATCGCTCCAAGCATTGAGAGAAAAAATCTCATCTGACTCTCTTGTACCAATCATCTTGAGAGCACTGCCAACTTCCCTTCAAGTGCTTGTCACATGTATATAAGTGGCCAGCCAAAATCCCACATTTAAAGAGTTGGTGAATTTACTTTAATAGGAAGAAGGTGAATTTACATTAATAGGAAGAAGCATTTAAAAACGAGACAACAAAATCCACATACTATCAAGCTCCCATATCACAATGGTGAAGAAAGAAATCCAAACATTAGAGTGATCCACCTAAACCAAACACAAGACAATCAATATAAATAAAAGAAGAAATGCCTCATTTATGGAAAGAAAGGACATACTCCCCAAGAGTGTGGATAAAACTCCTTTGCAAATGGAGAATCAAGCCAATAGAACCCACACCAAATATTAAAGGGGAACAAGAAGAAGAATCCCTAATGGAAGAAGAAATCCCAAAGCAACAAGAGAATGTTGCAACGTAATATTTTCATGAAGAGGACTTTTGGTATGTTATAAAAACATCTACATCCTCTTCAATGCCATCACTATGGTATGTTGGTTTGTGTGCCTCTAGATACATGATAGTTGAAAAATAGTGGTCCATCACCTTGACCAATTCCACTTTATATAGCAAAGTCTCCTTGAGAGATGATATTACTTATGATGTTTGGAGTATTGTTGAAATTTCACTACTACTCAAAACCAACAAATGTCAACTTACAATGTTTTTTAACATTCACGAGCTCACCAAGTCAGTTACTTTAGCACAACTTGAATATTGAGTTTGATCGACAAGATGGTGAGAAATTTTGTCTCATTCGAGAGAAATCTTGTGATCAAGTAATTGCTGCTCAAGCCTTAAGAGGTTGGAAAAATGTTTCAACTTGATGACTCATATGAAGACAAAGCACTCATTTTAAAGAAACAATCATCCACCACACCTTGGCATAGACAAAGTCTAATTGAAGGCCAAAGACTCATAACAAGGATGGCCCTAATGTGCATAGTGATTTAGAACTCAAAACCAAAACAATGAAGTAGGCTCGAGTCACAATCTTGGAAAGATGCCATGGATCCAAAATACCATGAATTGGTGAAAAACAACACTTGGGAACTTACTGAAATTCAACCCAGGAAGAAATTTATTGGATGCAAATGGATGTTCAAGATAAAATACAAAGCAGAATAAGTATTAACAAATATCAGGCCTGACTTGTGGCTAAGAGTTATGTAAATAAGGAAGGCATCAACTATGAAGAAACATTTGTCCCTGATGCAAAGATCAACACCGTCAAGATGGTTATAGCAATGGCAGCTCAATTTGGTTGTCTACTTCATCAACTCGATGCTAAGAATACCTTCCTAAGTAGAAATCTCAAGGAATAAGTTTATATGACTAAACCAAAGTGATACACTATGCCTCGTAAAGAGCAAAGGATGTGCAAACTCATGAAATCTCTCTACAATCTAAAATAGGCTCTTTGAGCCCAATACATCAAGATCGATGACCATCTACTAACCTATGAATTCACCAAGAATCCATATGATCTCAATCTCTACCTCAAAGAGCAAGTGAGAGATTGTGATTTTGATAGTGTACGTTGATGATTTGGTCATTGCTAGGACTTCTCAAAGGATGATTAAAGCAACAAAGAATGTTCTCAAATGGTATGATAAGTCTCATGCTTCTACGTCACTATCATGGACTTAAAGTGTGGCATACAAAAATAATAATATCCCTATAACTCAAATCAAATGAAATATGCTGAGACATTGCTCAAGAAATTTCACATAGTAGATTGCAAGCCCACGTCAACAGCAATGAAGAGAGGTTTGCAACTATCAAAGAATGATCCATCACCTCAAGTGAATGCAACTCTTTATTAACAACTGATTGGAGACTCATTTACTTGACTTATAGTAGGCTAGATTTCAGCTATGCTATCGATTATCTTTCAAGGTTCATGCAAGAACCAAAGGTATGTCGCTAGAAAACAGCAAAGCAAGTGATGAGATATGTCTATAGTAGAGTGGAGCATTGCCCAGAGTATAAGCATAATGATAAATTCGTTTTGTCCAAATATACAAACACAAACCATGTAGCATGCTTGGATGACAAGAAATCCACTTTTGGATTTGTATACTTTTTTGGATCTAGTCCAATATCATGAGAGAGTAAGAAGCTAACCATTGTTGCTTGCTATTCCACAATAGCAAAATATCACACTATAGGTGGAGCTATTTATGAAGCAATATGGTTACATCACATTTTAACAAGAATGGG
Organism: Sequoiadendron giganteum; assembly: GCA_007115665.2. Lineage (NCBI taxonomy): Eukaryota > Viridiplantae > Streptophyta > Pinopsida > Cupressales > Cupressaceae > Sequoiadendron > Sequoiadendron giganteum. The sequence continues at coordinate 319,895,122 of CM021108.1, forward strand.
CATAACTAAACATAACCTACAATTTGGTTCTACAACAATCAAGGTGTGTTAAAGCTTGTTCACAATCTAATATTTCATGAGCATGAAAAACACATTGAGGTTCAATGCTACTACATTCAAGAACATTTTCAACAACAAAATATTCAACTCTTGTATTATTCAATCGAGTATATTGTGCTAACAATCTCACAAAATCACTTGCAACATTGAAGTAAAGCATTTTGCCACTTCTTGACTTGTGCTCTTGAGAAAATGATGTAATATGGGAGATTGTCACAATAATATCACATCATATATATGTAAATAGAAATAATAATATAATATTATTTTCGTTAATAATAACCATAGAAATGGTTATTTGGATGGTATATGGGTTAACCAACAAACTCTTTGTATATATCACTCGTAATGATCAATAAAAAATTGCAAATTGTTGTTGCATCTTTTCTCCCCTCTGAATTCTCAAACTTGTTAGTGTCAAATAGAATGTGTAGAGTGTTGACTACTAAGGGTTGAATTAAAAGAGGTCAAAAAAAAATTGTTTGGAGTCATGGACAATATGGTTACTCTCTAAGGGTTTCCTTGAGGTGTCTAGTACTTTAACATTCCCGCCTTGTGTGGAAGGTCATCGACAACAAGGAAAGAGAAGGTTGGAAGTTTTTCATGGTCTCAAGTTTCTAATGCTAGAGGGCACATGCTTGGGCTCGCTTTTAAAAGTTGGGAAAGGCTGATTGAATATGGTGGTTGTTATGGACCTTCAACGGTCAGACATTGATTTTGCTAGCAAAGTTGGTGGTTGGGAAGCAATTGAATAGGGTGAGCCTAGGTGGAAGGTCCCATCCCGGGTACTGGGGGACGGCAGGGGGGTTGCAGGGGACCGTCCCTAATTTTCTGAAAAACCCAGGAAACGTCCCCAGGACGGGGGGACGGCGTTGACCAAATAGGGACGGTTGACCAATCCCGGGGACGGCCAGGGGATGCCTGAGCCGTCCCCCAACCGTCCCCCACATCAAAACATTTTTTTTTTATTTTTTTTCTTGTTGTTTGTTGTGGTTTGGTTTATGAGTTGTTCATTTAAATTATTTTCATATATCTTTCACAATATTTGAAACACTCACAAGATAAATATTTGATGCTCTATTAGAGATATATAAAAATAAAAATAAATTATTCCAAAAGTGTGTAAACTTGAATTTATTTGCTTGCTGTTCACTAACAGGTTTTAGAGACAAAGACTTAGGATTTTGACATTTTTAAACAGTTCTTACTTCTTCACAATTGGAAATAGGTTGAATATTAAGGCAATTTGATGCCCAAAACTCCTTGAGTGTAGCAATTGTCCCCACATTTAACTGCTCAAATCCATATCAGACAATACACTAGCATTGAATTTACTTCCAGTAGTCCACACTCCCAACAAACTACAATAATTTTTCCTTCAGACGCCTCAGCTATTCGTTATTGTTCTATGCCAAGTAATCAATAACCTAGGTGAAACAATCTTCATTGTAATGATGTAATCACAAATGTTCTCCCAATTTGTAAGCTGGAAATAACCTTATGTAATTTGATATAAGTTTATAAATTTTAACTTGGAGGTTGTATTATGATTCATGTATGTTAATTCTGAATTTTCAATGTGTATTGAGTATTGACAAAGAATGTTGAACACAAATGTTATATGTTAAGGTTCTATAATGTATATTATGTATGTTTTATCCATGTTTTCATATGCATATTTAAAATTTCTCTATATATTTTAAATTTTTCCTATATTTTATATAGCCGTCCCCCGCCGTCCCTAAATTTGGCCTCAAAAATCGGAAACTTGGGGACTTGTCCCGCCGTCCCCGTCCCAGAAACTTGGGGTAACCTTGAAAATTAGCCATTCATGGCATTGTGTGATGGTTAAATTGTGGCATTGTTGTTGTAGCCACCATGGTTCAAATCTTCACTGAGCCATTGTGATCGCGGGTATTGTGCCCTCGCCAATCCAATGCGCTCGCAAGCTCGAACCTTCACATTGAAGCTATTGGTGTTCATGCCCATGTCTTTATGCTCCAAAACCTCGTAGGGACAATGTACTCATAGGCTTTGTGCCCCTGCTAGACTACTAAGCTCGTGGGTTTGGACTACTCACAGTAATGCAACATGTTCATGCCGAGGATGTGGTCACCTGTTTGTGGCCTCTCCTAGCTTAGACCAAGCTGAAAATTCTCGTGGTACCAATCAAAAATTACTATAATAGAAATTATGAATATATGAAATCCCCCCTAAAGTCTTCTCTTGTCATGAAGTTGATGCCATCCTCTATTTCATTTATACAAGGTTCACCTAGGTTCATCCTAGTACGAAAGCAAAATGGTCTACAAATTTCAAAACAATCAAGGACATCAAACTTTTGTGAAAATACTAATATAAACAAATCGTGATTTTAAAGTCTATTTTTGCTTGCGATTTTAAAGTTTGTTTTCAGCTGCAACTTTAAAGTTTTCTTTCACAAACATCTACGGTTTTTATCCTTCTTTTTTATTCTTTAAAATGTCAAAGACAAAAAAAACTGCAATGTACAGAAGTAACTAGTGAAATTTCTCATGCGTTCACCTGCATTCATCCTATATGAACCCATAGGGAAATTGCAAAACCCTACTCACATCCCTTACTAAACCAAACCCAAATCCAAATCCAAGCCAAATCAACCCAAGCGAGTAGATCCAAGGGGCCAAACTAGTAACATAGCTTCTAAGTTGAAAACAACTATATATGTTGAAGTGGATTAGTTGGTCATGTTGGTTGAGTTGGTCCTTGATGGATGAAGTGATTCAGTTTGTGGCCTCATCAACTCAATACAAACTAAAAATTCCTAAGGGACCAATCAAAAATAATTATATTGTATTATACATATATATAATTGCATCACCATCCCCAAATTTGGATGCATAGTCCCCAAAACCCATCCCTACATTCCCCCATTCCAAAACTGGATAAAAAAAATTCAAGAGTTCAATGATTCATATTCCCTAAGCTTCAACTTAAAGCAAGCCAAAAAATCATGATCTAAAGTAATGGAAAAACTTGAACCAAAGGAACTCATTGACTTCTAGATGAAGCGGTGATTGATTTGATCCATGTTTTGTTGTGTCAAACTGCCTAGACATTAGGAAAACATGGTGCAAACATGTCAGTGGCTTGGGTCAAAAGCATGCAACAAATTAATGTTACAACAAGTGTTTTCTTTGAATTTCAATGACAACGGGACAGGTAGACATGGCTTTAGAATGGCACAAACTTACCAAAATTTTGGAGCAGACAGGGAAAGTTGAGGTAAACTATTAGAAAGTTAGATAAAAAATGATATTTGAACTAAAGGAAGCTGAAATTTATTTTAGATACATAATACAAATAAATTGATCTAGATTCCATGATCAAAAATTGAATGACAATGTCATTTTTCACATTATGTCATACAATTAATGATTAAAATGCACAAATTTAGAACTACAACTACAATGCCAAATACAAAGTGTTGAAGCAAATACACATTGAGAATTCATTGATCCAATTATAAATCCTATATGATGACATCTTATCATCAACAAGTATAGAATTTATTAATTCAGCTCCAGATACAAAAGTAAAAAGTACAAACTGAAAATAAAAACTAAATGACAATAAGAAAATGCTTAATTGCATTGATCAGCAAACTCATTAATCAGAGTCAACAATAGATGGTAATGTCATGAAATGCTCCTCATCACTGGAACTGCTAGACTCATCTAGAGTTTGCAACAAGACTCCTACCAATCTCAATTGCACATTCTAGTTCTAGTCAACTTGTGTTGTCTCCTCAGACTTGACATTCCATGGTATTGTCGCACTCTCCTTGTATACATTTTCTTGTGATCAATGAGATGTAAGGTGTTAGTGTTAAGATCAGAAATGACATAAGCAGAAATACACAACACAATAGACAATTAACACAGCAGTTTACCCTGGGAAAACCCTCCTACTCGAGGGAGAAAAACCTAGCAAAAAATATATCTCATATATATATCAGATAGAAGTGCAGAATGTTGCATACGGAGTCTGGCCTTACACAAGGCTGAATAAATACAATGAATAATAGCATCACTCCTTGATGCAAAGATTCAAGTGAAACTGATCTACTAGTAAGTGTGAACCCCTTCTTGAAAGAATGCCAATTGAATATGAGAATGACTTGATGATTTGAATGAATGGACTTCACCTTGTATATATACAAAACATGGTGACTCTTCACTTAGGTCGGCCTCCTTTTAAGAAATAATATAATTTGTGATTAAGGCCGACTCGACTTATTAATTATTTATTATTTAAATTTCGAGAGAAAGATATCTCTCGCCACTATAACATCAACACTCCCTCTTAGCTAGGGAGGTATCTTTCCAAATATCCACATCATGGAGTCTCTCAACATGACGTCCACAATGGCTACACCCATTTGTGGAAAGCTCAAAGGTTCATCACGGAGTCCCTCAACGTGATGTCGTCATGGAGTCTCTCAACATGACGTCCACCATGGCTACTCCCATGTGTGGAAAGAAACACATGTACAAGTGCCCATCACGGAGTCTCTCAACGTGATGTCATCATGGGGTCTCTCAACATGACATCCACCATGGCTACTCCCATGTGTGGAAAAACACAAGTACAAAGAGTTCATCACGGAGTCTCTCAACGTGATGTCGTCATGGAGTCTCTCAACATGACGTCTCATCTCAGTCTTAGAGATGAACAAGGGCTCGCACCTCATATTTCTCCGTCTCGGAGAAATATACACTACAAGGGCTTTCACCTCATATTTCTCCATCTCAGAGAAATATACACTACAAGGGCTTTCTTCATGATGATGTGACTCCCTCTAAAGCTCCAAGTACTTGCATCAACCGCCTGACCTCCTTGTCCAAGGTTGCCTCTGTTGGTTTGTCAGACTCCCTCTGAATGTTAATTCCTCCTCTTCGAGGAAACTGATCACAATGACAATCTAAATAGGTTCTTCCTCTTTGAGAGATGTCTCCAGTTATGTGCCACCAACTCAGTCCCATGGCAGCAAGTTGTGTCTCCATTCTTCAGCCTGCGTGACTTCCTCACAGGATGCATCAAGCTCTACCTCCCTTGAATGGAATCTCTCATCATCCTTTTGCTCCTCTGGAAGCATTTTAGAGAAAGATTACTAATAGTTCATAGAATTAAACTATCCCGAAGAGAAGTACCAATGTTATTGCATGAATTAATAACTACATAAGAAATTCATGAACATTATTCAAGGGTATGAAATACTTATCTCTTTATTGATTAATCTTCCTCGCAATCCACCAATTGTTCTTTCCTGATCTTTGCACTTAAAGATTCAAATCTCCAAATACGCCCAGATTTGTTCTTCACTGTTGTCTTCAAAAATCAAATATCAAGCATGGCAACATGTAAAGATACAACATACACCACTCCATCGCTTAGGATGCTCAAAGATCCGGGATAGACTTCATAAACTCCTCATTCCAAAAGTCTCAAGGTTGTTACCCAGGATGATTTCGAACATTAATCACAATGAGCACACGTACGGCAATCACTCAGAATCACACTAATCCTCCAATGAACCTTTGAACCGAAGGTTTCAAGTGATATAGCTATTTCCAGAAATGGCCCCGTATCATCTCCTCATAGCCCCTCGATGCTCATACAGGAACTTCACTTCAAGAACTACTCTGCCCGATATCATAACAACAAGCGATGTCGGCAATAGATATTCCTGCTATGTGTTAAGCCCGATACTAGTCTGGGTGTTCCTGTCCAACTAAAAGCAGAACAATCTGTGATTGAAGATAATAATCCCACTCCGACTGTGCATAAAATATCACAAATGGCACCCGTCTCTAGGATATCGATGACAATATTAAGAACAAGGCCCGATAATAAGGCCACATCTCTGATTCATCTCCAAACAATATTGAGCAATTAATAGGTACTTGCGTAAAGGGCAAATACTTCCTGTCACTTATTCTTCCCGATTTTGCTAGTGTGGAAGTCTTGTTGTCTCTTATGGCTTCGATTATCTTTCATAACTCCTATATTCCGCCATATAAATATAACACAAATACTGGCTAATCAACATATAACAAATGTTTATAGTAAATTCCGCCAATGCTCATCGAATTAATTCATAGAAAGAAGATACCCGAAGTTTCATTCGCAAGATACAATCCCGTCAACATGTTCAACTTTCATTTCCTTCTGAGGTCCTAATTCTGTTCCAAATGGTGTCACCAGTACTCAGTATCCGAAGGTGGAGAAAGGTTTCGATTGGTGAGTGGTGAGAGTCGGAGGCTACGCAACCATGAGCAAATTGGGAGTCACTCCAAATGATAGTCTTTATACATAGATCTGAGTGTTCTTCGCAATTCCTGACGATGTATAGTGACCGCAGCCCTGGGAGTCGATTGTGTATTTTATCGATGGATCTTTCAGGCTCATGCGGTGTTGTATGATAAGATATGAGCGCTTCACAGTAGACATGAATGTTCAGGCCCTAGATGCTCAATCTTTTCCACTTATCTGCCTCCAATACAGACGTCTCCTCTTAATTGCCACTACGTAAGATTCAATGCCTTCCAAAATGAACTTCATGGAGAATCTGCTTAATTAAATCTGATCGGATCTCTTGAACCCGCTCTGATACCATGTTAGTGTTAAGATCAGAAATGACATAAGCAGAAATACACAACACAATAGACAATTAACACAACAGTTTACCCTAGGGAAACCCTCCTACTCATGGGAGAAAAACCCAGCAAAAAATATCTCATATATATATCAGATAGAAGTGCAGAATGCTGCATACAGAGTCTGGCCTTACACAAGGCTGAATAAATACAATGAATAATAGCATCACTCCTTGATGCAAAGATTCAAGTGAAACTGATCTACTGCTAAGTGCGAACTCCTTATTGAAAGAATGCCAATTGAATATGAGAATGACTTGATGATTTGAATGAATGGACTCCACCTTGTATATATACAAAACATGGTGACTCTTCACTTAGGTCGGCCTCCTTTTAAGAAATAATATAATTTGTGATTAAGGCCAACTTGCCTTATTAATTATTTATTATTTAAATTTCGAGAGAAAGATATCTCTCGCCGCTACAACATCAACATTAATTAAGCTTCAGATACAAAAGTACAAAGTACAATCTGAAAATAAAAACTAAATGACAATAAGAAAATGCTTAATTGCATTGATCAGCAAACTCATTAATTAGAGTCAACAATAGATGGTAATGTCATGAAATGCTCCTCATCACTGGAACTGCTAGACTCATCTAGAGTTTGCAACAAGACCCCTACCAATCTTAATTGCACATTCTACAACATCAACATTAATTAAGCTACAACAAACTCATTAATTAAGCTACAACATTAATTTTGAGAGAAAGATATCTCCTGCCGCTACAACATCAAAATTAATTAAGCTCCAAATACAAAAGTACAAAGTACAATCTGAAAATAAAAACTAAATGACAATAAGAAAATGCTTAATTGCATTGATCAGCAAACTCATTAATCAGAGTCAACAATAGATGGTAATGTCATGAAATGCTCCTCATCACTGGAACTGCTAGACTCATCTAGAGTTTGCAACAAGACCCCTACCAATCTTAATTGCACATTCTAGTTCTAGTCAACTTGTGTTGTCTACTCAGACTTGACATTACATGGTATTGTCGCACTTTCCTTGTATACATTTTCTTGTGATCAATGAGATGTAAGATAGTATGTATTGCTTCTCCACTCTCCTAGAGGCATGGATACTCCTCCTAATAGAGTGAATAAAGCTATATGTAGATAAGTTCCTCACAGCAAATAAGGAATTAGAAACCTATGAAAGGAAGCCATGGCAATTTTTACATAGCAATAACAGAGACCCCTATACCCACCAGCAGCTTACTGGTTTTTCCTGTGCCAATGGCAATCTATCTTCTCTTATCCCTTGTAGGGATCAAATTCAAATTTGATCCACTAGGATTTGATCAATATAGCATCATCACACTCAATAGGAACAACTCTACAATGCCTCTCCACAAACTATTTGGAATTTAATGCATAAGGAGTAGAGCATGATGGAATATTCAGCATCACCCACCTCTATTGAATGGCAGGCTGAATGCACTCATGGTAGAACTCTAAGCTCATATCTCTGAAACAAATCACACCTTTCATTTCATCAAGCATGCCAACTATGTGCTTGTAGATCTCTCCAAGATTGGGATCGTTAGAGACCCCATATTTGATGACTGCGAAAACCAGGGCTATAAGGAACGGTATGTATCTCACATCTAACCAAAAGAAACCATCAACCATCACATACTTCACTCTCTTCCCCAATCTGCTTTTCAGTCCCTCCACCTAGTCCACTCCCGAGTCAGGATCACATGTTGCAAGGGTTCTACAGCTGAACCATCCTATAGAATAAAATGAAGTAGGATGCAAATATAGTTTCTACTAGTTTCAAGAATTCATTTCACTAAGAAGACCAAAAAAGTGCCAATGAGGTGTGGCAGTTGCAAATGAAAATTTGTGCATTCCTTTCATCTACTGCAACCTATTTCACCCATTCATTTTTTCTGAAGTCCCTGATTCTCAAAAAATTACTTACTCAATTTTAGCAAAATTCTTGACAGGTCTTTCTTCTTCTGTCAGATCGATTTTCAATACTTAAGTCTAGGATAATACTAGATTCATTTTTTAAACTTAAAATTGCACAAAGCACAGAAGCAGATACAGAGAAGGGCAATCCCGTTAAGATAAATATTGTTTTTTAATATTTAATATTAAAGTAAAATTTATATTAAAAAAATAAAGCAACTATAAGATTTCTGATTTTTCTTATGCTTTTCTTATTTTAGAGAGCATGAGGTGTAAAAGAAGAGGATAGACAGAAGTTTAATCTCATTGAGCATCATGTATTTAATATTTATGGAAATAAAAAAAGAGCTATGTATTTTATTTAATACTTGTGCAAATAAAAAAACAGCTACCTGTTCTGAACTTTGAACTTTTGAAGTAAAAACCTTGAACTTGAAAATGGGAAGAGATCAAAATCTGATTAAAAAAAATTAAAAATCTATTTTAGTTTTTAATTGATATTTATAGAAACCCTAAACCCTAAAACAACTAGCTAGTTTGAACTTTGAAGTAAAATCTTGAAAATGGGAAGATTCAACAATAAAAAAATGTAAAGAACTAAAAAATATAAAGATACAAATAAATCTGAAAATGGGAAATGGGAGATTCCGTCTTTCTCTTCCTCTTCCTCTCACTCTTGCTGTTGGTGATTTCAATTGAACATGGGCAAACGTATTTAAAGTTTTCTAAGGATGTGGGCCTTGGTAGGCCCCTCTTTTAGATTTATAATTAGGGCTTTAGGTTTTTTAAGTGACAGACCTGTTTTCTCCCTGACCACATGGGGCATCCCCAGGCAAGCCCCACAATGGGGTGCATCCTCTTTCTCTTCCTCCCACTCTTACTGTTGGTGATTTCAATTGAGCATGGGTATACATATTTATAGATTTTTAAGGGTGGTAGACCTTGGAGGGACCATCTTTTAGGTTTAGGTTAAAAAATTTTAGGTTTTTTCAATGACAGACCTGTTTTTCAATGAGCCCATGGGACATCCCCCACAGATAAGAACGTCTCTAGGGACATCCCCTACTCTACAGAGCTGTCCCAAGGACAGGCCTCTTTAGGGGTGGTGCCCAGTGGGACGGCAGAGCCTCATTTCATCCCCTTCCCACCTCCCCCTGGGATGTCCCTATTCCTGAGAACGAGGATTTTATTCCACGGACATAAACCCAGGGAACACGAAAAATTCTCGAAACCAAATTGCCTCACATGCTAAGCTAATTATTACTTTGAATTATGGTTTTACTGCTACTTGTTATTTTGCTTCCCCACAATATAATTTAAATCCAATTGGAATCTGTCTAACTTATAGGCTCAAAACTTGCATATTTGCCATATTGCAGAGATATTTGAAATACTATATCATTTTTCAAATGTCTTTCTCTATGATTAGCCATAACCTATCTAACCACTGCAACTTCAGGTAACATATAAGGTCTGTGGGTAGTTCAATTGATAAGATTACCAAGAAAAGTTGTCCATAAAGTGCAACATTTATGTCCAAGGATTGATAATGAGCTATGAATTTCCGGCTAGAAAAATAGTCAGATATATTGTATAACAGAGGTAAGTGGAGATAGTGAAAATGCAAAAAGTGATTTTGAATCACCAGTTTTTAACCATGAATTTGGTCAAGAACTCCAGCAAAGAAACAGAACAGATCTATTTCTTTTCCCCAACATTTCTTCTCACCATCAAAGAGAAAAACTTAAAAAAATATGTTAAGCCAACAAGAAAATAGGAACTAAAAAGCATGCTAAGGAAATCCTCCTTTAAGAAAATTCAAAATTACAAGAAACTAAGAGTCTATAACATGAAACAATGTGACGTTTAATATGTAAATACAACACAAAAGTTTGAAATGTGCCTTTAATCAGCCCAAGCGGACTTTTGATGTGCATGACAAACTTTACTTTAAAAAAAGCTATTTAGTTCTTTCTATTCTTCAAAAGAGGTGAGCATATAGTCAAAGGCAAATATTATAAATGCAAAGATAATCATTTATCCTCACAGAACCTTTTGAATTTGTTAAACACAATAATGCTGAGCAATATTGCCTTAAACAATATTTGACAAGAAATCCAACATCAAAATGTGGAGATTATTAGTTACAATAAATAACAAATCAAATATACCCCATGCATCAGAAGTCTAAGCAAGCAGAAAAATAAAATTTAGATAAAATGGCCAACGAAAAAAATTAAGTAGATGTTAAATAGCAATTTTGACAAATTAATACTTCAGAGAGGTGTATCAGCATTTGTAGCTCCAAGTTTTTTAATTGTGTATATCTTATCTTCCTTATCACTTGTCAAAATAAATTACTCAAGTCTCAATGATTTCACTCACTAAAAATTTCAAACCTGTATTAAAAATATTGGAAAATGTAAAATAAAAGGAAAATACGAATTTCTTTTGGCGGTTGTACAATGCTGGTTTAAAGAAAGCAATGAAAATCAGACATACTGCAAGATGAGCACGCAGCATAAGCCTGAAATGACAGGTTCTTAGTACAGCCCTGAACAGCTTCCATAAAAGATAATTCAAGTGTCACCTGCAAAAGAGGTGGTCATATTAGAAAGGTTACCATGCTAAGTCTTCAGACAAATTAATTATTATTGAGTAATTTAGCTTTTTGACATGAAGTAAATACCTTCACATCCTCCGCCCCAAGTGTCCCTTGATTGAACATATTCTTCAAAACCTGGCATCAGGACAAAAGAATTATATCTACAATGGGGAAAAAAAAGGTAAGTCAATTTCAAAAACAAGCATTTATCTTCCCAAGACTATTACATAAGACAACCTACCCGCTAGAAAATCAAGCCATTATTTCTTGAAAGCATAATCTTATAAAATACTTACAACTTGACCATTACTATATTTCAAGGTTAACATCGCGTTTAATTTCATATATAGATGTTCATGATATAGCAATGAAACATTAGATAAACCAAAGGTATTACAATGTAAATGTAGATACCATTATTGTAATTCATTGCTAATGGCCAACTTCATAATCTTTATACGATTTGTCTTGATCTAAAAAGATGTATATTTCTGTGACCCTCAACCACAAACAAGCATTTAGACCTATGTCCTCCAACGTTTGGGTAAATGGAGGTGCAAGAGAACTGAATTTTAAGGACAGTAACTATGGAAAAATTATATGCTGGAAATTCCAGTAGACGGGTATCTTTTTGACATGGAGCCTCTTTTACCCCGCAAGATTTCAAAAGCAATCAAAATGTATGCAATTTGTTATATAAATTTAATCAACAATAGTACAAATACACATACAAGCACAGACATTAGATATACACCACAATAAACAAATTATCAGTTGTCCATTACTCAAAAAAGAATAATATTTCAAAAAAGGTCATATCTATAAATTTGATTGTATATACATACACAATGTCAAGTTCAACGTACTCATACATAGTTCCATGGATTGCATCTTCCCTATTGAAGAATGGCTTTCTTCCACCATCATCCATCTATTGTTCAAGTCTTGGTAGTTGATTTCACCCTTGGTTTGTTTTTGTGGATGTAGGTGTATGGAGCAAGGATGAAGGGACGCTAATAGAAAATATAGAAGAAACTTTTTTAAATGTGAAAACTCCATCTATTGTTTTACATTTCAGGCTCTGCCCTTCTTTTTTAAAATTTGTTGGTTTAGGTTTGATCTGTAAAATGGATCTCGGAAACATGACCAAGTGGTTCAAGAGTTGTCTGCATGCTCGGAATCCCAAGACTTACAGTTTAATGGTTTCAGAAGCTACTAACTCAGTTCTCCGCTAGAAGTTCAGTTTTTTAGCTCAATAGGAACTTCTACACAAGTTAAGTGTAAACCTATGAGGAAAAGTTCAAGTGGTTTGAGTTAGTCTATTTTGCATTTCACTTTAGTGATAAGAGTGAAAGTCTTTTATTCGGCAAGATAAGTGTACATAAAGTGTAGATAAATATTTAGACATATCTTCCATCTCATCCTTATAATCAGGGCTTTTGTAAGTAAAGCTGATTTTTGGAAGATTACATTTTTAGCTGAATTATATAAAGTAGGAGCAAGACAGAAGATTGTAAGCAGTTTATTTAGATTGTCTTTTGAAAGAATGAAAGACTAAGTTTTCCGAAGGACTGGAATATTGAATGTAAAATACAATTGGTTCCATGCAACTATGAGTTATATCAATTATGGCAATTTCTTTGTACCTTTTTCGAAAGAATAAAAAACAAGTTATGTGGTGTAATTATCTATGTATGCTTCTAGTTTTTTTTTTTTTTGGTTTAATTTCATTGTTGTGTGATTGATTCAATGCTTCTAACACTAGGAAATTAGCATAGTTCCACGGAGTTTCGGGGACGGGGACGGGGGTATGGCAGGGGACGTGTTTCGGGGGCATGGGGGCAGGGTGCCTAAGTTTGGGGGCGGCGGGGAGACGGCGGGGGGGGAGTGGTGCGCTGAAATACATATAGTACTTGAAAAATTAGTTATAAAAGATGTATAACTGTAAAAGCCTAAGGAATAAGTAAAGTTTAGAGTTTAAACACATTGCAACGATTTCATTGAACTAGTGAACATTGAAACAATGAAAATCAAAATGAAAATATACTTGTAACTTAATAGACATTGTGATTGGAACAAGAACTAGCTGTTTCATAGTTGTACGTGGTGAAGTAGTTCATTTTGTGCTGATTGAGACTTCTTTTCCAGGTCTGAATATAATCATTTCTGAGTATGTTATAATTGTTATTTATCATTGTGAAGACTGAAAATAACTTGTGAACTCAAGAAATTATTCCTGTTACTAAATCCGATTGTTGAATGTTCCAATAGTGTTCTTTCCAAAGTTATTTTCCCACTATTTTATGTTCTTGATATCTGTACTTCATGCAATGTCTAGAAACATGAATGCCACACAAAGAAACACTGCAAACTATCAGACCAAACAACAATACAGAAAACTGAAACAGCAAGGGCATTATATTCTGAAAACCATATCAGCAGTAGCAAGTTTTAAAAAAAACTATAAAAAAAAAATTGGGGCTAGTCATTACAACCTCATTGCTTGATGCTCGTATTTAAATTTAACTATGTAAATCTTTGTTTTTTAAATTTTAAAAAAAAAATCATTATTTTAATAGGGGAACGTGGGAAACTTGGAGTCTTGGAGACGCCCAGAAGACTCCGAGTGGAGACGCCCAGAAGACTCCAAGACGCGACTAAGTCTCCTTTTGAAGGAAATGTTCAGGAGACGGCGGGCAGACAAGGGGACGGCAGGGGGACGTTTCCTTGACGTCTCCGCGTCTCAGAAACGTCCCTGTCTCCGAGACAGCTCATTTTTCGGGGGGAATGCGTCCCCATGGAACTATGGAAATTAGTCACCTGGTATTTTGAAAAGAATTCTTCATGGCATCAAAGTACAAGGTTTAAAAACCAAAAGGGCGGATTTGTTTGGTAATCACATAGGAGGGTTTTGTGAAGAAATCGTGCAGCCAAATAGAGGGAGAAATTGCAGAATTTTTGAAGAAAATCTTGACCAAGAGCAAGGTGAAAACTGCAAGTTGGCTAGACAGAAAAAGCGCAAAGTTTTTCTTCCTAAAATTCATGGATCTATTTTGCAAATCATGTCATCAAGGAAAGGAATAAAAGCGCACCTATTTTTTGATTAAATCATGTAGGATATTTTTGATAAAACAATGCAGTTTTTTTAATAAAATTGGGCCATTTTTGTTTCTATTGGTAAGCTGCAACTGTTAACTGTAGTGTTTTCAGCAAATCCTTGGCATCTAGGGCATATATTTCCACAGCAGAATGTTTTTCAGCCCTTTTTCTTGCAAAAAATTTAGGAAACAAACGACAGGTTTAAAGGACTAGCAACTAGTGTTTAAGCCATTTTTTGTAGGATTAAACCCACAACTAGGGTTTTTGAAGCCGCAGCCAAGGCAAAAAGTGGTGGCCTAAATTTCTCCAACAACTAGGATTATAGCCGTGGTTGTAACATCGAACTAGGGTTTTTGAGGCTATTTTTTTAAGGGCTAAAAATGGCAGCTTGAAACAATGACTAGGGCACACAACAAACCAAGGAACTTGCTAGGATTTGAAACAACTAGGAATGTGAACTAGGGTTTGAAGAAGACCTAGGGTTTACAAGAGGTAACCTATGGTTTTGAAAAGGAATATAGTCAAACATCAAGGGTAAGGGAAAGGATGACGAAGGATCCTCACAGCTAGGGAAAGACTTGAGTAAAATCAAGCATTTCAATTATCATATGTTTGGTCATTATGCATCACAGTGCCCAGACAAGAAAAACCAAGAAAAGCAGCAGCAGAACGAGGTAGTAGCCTCTACAAAAACTCAAATGATTGAGTTTTCCGCCAAACTTGAGCAAGAGTTCTCAATGGTTTCTTGTCTATCTATCAACACAATTTTAAGGATGTTTGCTATGTGGACAGTGAAGCTTCTAGACATATGACATCAGACCAGAAATATTTTATCACTTTCAGGGAACATAATTCTGGAGTTCAAGTTGAGCTTGGTGATGATGCCAAGTATCCAATAAGAGTTGGTAGTAGGTACTATTCCCTTTCAACTCTAGTCAAGTATCTCTTTGTAGGTCAATGAAGTTTTGTGTCTTCCTAGTCTCAAGAAGAATTCGCTTTCAGTTTCTGTGATGGAGGATAAGGGCTTCACAATTGAATTCATGGATCAGCAAGTTCTTATCAAACCGAAAGGATCTTTCCCAAATATTGCAAAAGTGTTAGGATTAGAGAAGGCAATCTTTACAAGTTACAAGGTGAACCAGTTCTAACAGCATTGATGATTAACATCAATGATTTAGAGCCTTACGGCTTCTAGGAAGCTGCAGATCAACAGGTTTGGCTGGATGCCATGTTGGAGGAGTACACCTTTATCATGCAAACAATGTACATTGTGCCAAGACCAGAAGGGAAGTTAGTTGTGAGTTCCAGGTGGCTCTATAAAATCAAGCATGTTGCTGATGGCAATATTGAGAAGTACAAAGCGAGGTTTGTGGTGAGAGGGTTCTCTTAGAAGGAGGGAGTGGACTATGCAGAGAGTTTTGCTCCAGTCACCAAATACACTTCCATTAGAACAGTTATGTCTTTAGTTTGATTGATGTTATGACAACTTTTCTTAATGGTCTAATTGAAGAAGTGTATATAGAACAGCCTTAGGGCTTTGAGGAAAATGGGAAGGAATCCCATGTTTGTAGGCTTAGGAAAGCATTGTATGGACTTAAACGAGCACCCAAGGCATGGTATTGTAGGATAGGTGAATATCTGCTAAGTATGGGCTTTAGCAAATTTGAGGCAAATTCTAATCTATATTTCATAGTTGTTGGATCTAATATGCTTATTTTGATACTACACATAGATGATTTGTTCATCTCAGGTGCAGAGTAGCTCATTGCAGGGTGCAAAGAAAATTTATCTGTTGAGTTTGAGATTAAGGACATCGGCCTGATGCATTACTTCTTGAGCTTAGAGGTTTGGTAGAGACCAAGAGAGATTTTCCTTGGGTAGGGTAAGTATGCAATTGAGATCTTGAAGCGATTTTGAATGGAGAATTGTAGATCTATGGTCACACCTATGATCACTAATCTAAAGTGTGTAATTTCTTTAGATTTGAAGATGATTGATCCCACATTGTACAAGCAACTAATAGGTACCTTGATGTGTTTGGTCAAAACTAGACTAGATATATGTTTTATGAACACCTTGAGTCAATTCATGGTGGAGCCAAGGTAGGAGCATTGGATAGTGACAAAACATGGGCTTTGATATTTGAAGGGCATGATGGAGTATGGTCTGAGATGTCTTGGAGATGGTGATGTGAAGTTGTAGGGGTATACAGACTCTAATTGGA
Organism: Sequoiadendron giganteum; assembly: GCA_007115665.2. NCBI lineage: Eukaryota > Viridiplantae > Streptophyta > Pinopsida > Cupressales > Cupressaceae > Sequoiadendron > Sequoiadendron giganteum. The sequence goes on from CM021108.1 coordinate 319,911,732, forward strand.
CAAGTAGTGCAACAGATAAGAAGTGCATCTCAAGTGTTGCTTTAGCTTGGGTTCAGGAATAGTATCTTGATTCAGCAAGAAGCAGACTTTAGTGGCACTAGGCACAACAGAGGCAAAATATACGAAAATTAATACCAATAGTTGTGAGGTCATCTGGCTTCACAAGTTACTTCTAGGGTTGTTTGATCAGGAGTTGGATCCCACGGTCATTTACTGTGATAATTAGAGTTGTGTCAAAGTCTTAAGAATCCAATGTTTCATGACAATACCAAACACATAGAGATCAGATATCACTTCATCAGAAACAAGGTTCAAAAGGGAGCAGTGAAGCTCCAATACATCCCCACCGATCAGCAAGTAGTTGCTATTCTAACCAAGCCCTTAGCAAGAGGGAGAATTTAAGTCTTCAAAGACAAACTTGGATTGGTGCAGAATTCCTTCCTCACTAAGAGAGTTAGCTCAGATAGGAACTTTTGCACAAATTCAATGTGAACATGCGGGGAAATGTTCAAATGGTTCGAGTTAGTCTAATTTGTATTTCACTCAGTGATTGAAGTGAAAGTCTTTTATTTGGCTAAATAAGTCTAAATAAAGTGTGGATAAATATTTAGACTTATCTTCCATCTCATCCTTATAGGCGATAAGGATGTTTTTGTAAGTAAAGCTATTTTTTGGAAGATTAGATTTTTAGCTAAATTAGTCTAAAGATAGAAGCAAGATAGAAGATTATAAGCAATTCTTTCAGATTGTCTTTCAGAGGAATGAATGACTAAGTTTTCCAAAGGACTAGAAAAGGGAATCTAAGATACAATTGATTTCCATGCAACTGTGAGTTATATCAGTTGTGGAGGTTTCCTTGTACAATTTTCGAAGGAATTGAAAATAGGTTATGAGGTTAATTATCTGTGTATGCTTCTGTTTGTTTTCTTTTAATATTTCATTATTGTGATTGATTCAATGTTTCCAACATTAGGAAATTAGTCACCTGGTATTTTGAAAAAAACTCTTCAGTTGATGGCAGTCTCAGGGTGATTTGGAGCATCACGAGGTCAGAGAATAGGGAGCAAATGAAGAATAAGTAAAAATTTACTGGTGACAAAACCACATTTTTCAACAGGCAGTAGTTTCAAAATCACTCCATCAGTTTCAAAACCACCAGGTTTTAATAACTGGTAGTTTTGTAACCAGCTGGGCATTTTTGTAACTGCCTACTGTTATTTAATGGCAGTTTTATTCTGTGTCTGAGAATGGACATTAAAAGGACTTTCGACATTTCATTTCACATTTCCAATGTGGTATGCATTTTGGTGAACCGGCAGATATGCAGCTCTTTTGTTCATGACACAAGATCATTGTAGACCTGTTGCCAGCCACTGTTGTGGATCTGAAGCTCATTTGTTCATGACATGAGCTCATTGTAGGCATGCTGTTACTCATTTACATGTAATTGACTGGATATAGTGAAACAAGGGACTGTTTTTTCAGTCTTTTCTGGAGGTTTCCCCCATGTGTTGTACTCGTTTCATCTCTGTTTTCAGTGTTTTGGATGATGTTTTTATGTGTTTCCATGTTGACAAAATGAACTTGATCGGATATATTTTTTCAGTCTATGCTGGAGGTTTCCCCAAAGTGTTGTACTTGTTTTATCTCTGTTTCAGTGTTTTGGATGATATTTTTATGTGTTTCCATGTTGACAAAAACTTGATTGGATATAGTACATGTTGTATGTGGAATTCAATCATATAAGGAGAGTTTTATCAGAGCTAGAGTGCAAATCCCTTTTATATGAGCTAATTGAGAAATATCTGCTTCAGTTTATGAATCAAGTGGTATCAGGGCAGGTTTAAATTCCTTGTGTTTTCTGTGATTCCAAAAGTTAGAGAAAAAGATCACATGTTATGCCCGTTATAAGATTGAGTAGGAGTGATGATTTGGAAGTGTTTAAGCCTGAAATTGATACTAAGAATTGCAATAGAGCAGCTAGAAAAATGGCAAGAGACAGAGATAGGGAAATTGATATATATGGAGCAAGACAAGCAAGAAGAGAAACCCAAGAAGACTAAATAAGAGCTCGAGAGGGTTGGGGACAGCCTTCTTCTAGTGGAATAGCATCCTCTTCAAGGCTGAAGCGAAAATTGGCATTCCACCATTTGATGGAGAGGTCAATGAGGAGAAGGTAGAAAGATGGATTGCGCAGATGGAGGTATACTTCAGCTTGCATATGCTGAGTACACATCAACAAATCTCCTTCACAAGATTGAAACTATCGATCCATGATCTTAATTGGTAAGAAAGTTATGCCACTTTGCATTTACGTAAGGTTCCACCTACCCAACAATGAGGATTTGAATGAACAATTCTACCCATATGTTAAGATGAAGAGAGAGCTATCCAGTGGCACTTCTATCAACAAAGGCAAGGGCAAAATGTCGAAGAATAGACAGATGAGTTCTATATGAAAGTGGTTCATCTTAACAAGAATGTGATGGATAGAGAAGTTTTGATAAAGTACATTGAAGTGCTATTTGGGCACCTCAAGAAGCTTATTTTGATGATCAAACCCTAAGATATTGATGATGCTTGTGCCTAGCCACTACCTCAAGAAGGACAAAAAAAAGAACCCCTATTTTCTCAAAAACAGCAGGGGAGGAAGCAGCAACAACACGGAGAAATAAGAAAGGGAAAAGACAAATAGAAGGGTAAATACTAAAAAGAACAGCACAATCACAGTAAAGACAAACAGTAAAGAGAATCAGTATTCTAGTCATTGTGACAAAGAGGAATACACTGAGGAAACGTATTGGAAGCTTCGTTTAATGGGAAGTGTAAGGAGATAGAGAGCAGTTCTGAAGTGGATGATTGATTGTCATGTGCTACCATGAAGAAGGGTGCATGTGTGGGTAGCAACAAATCTCAAGAGGAGAGTGAACTGACCAAACTTTTCCATATCAAGATTCGGCTTAAAGGCACCCAAATCCACATTTGTTAGAATCGCTAAAACAAGGAATTGAGCTCTTGTATAATACCCATCATGAAATCAGATTTGTACACACCATGCAGTTCATGGATGAGGCAGTTGTGGATGTCATCCCATTGGATGTTTGTGGGGTTGTGTTTGGTAATCCATACCTTTATATTTCAGATGTTGTTTTCTATAGAAAAGCAAACAAATATGGGCTCATCAAAGATGGGAAAGGATTCGACATCAACTCATATGTAGTCAAAACGAAGGCTTCAATGGTGAATGATTCGCAAGCTAGGTGACCAATAAATGCTAGTGACAAATTTGCATTTCTCATGTTGGGGGAATAGGCAAGAAGAGCAACTGGCTGAGGTAAAGTCAGTTCATGGGCTGCATATAAGCAAAGAAAAGAGATTTGTGAACCAGATCATTAGGCAGTTCAGTGAGCTCTTTAGAGACCAAACAAGCTGCCCCCACACAAAGCAATTGAGCATGAAATCAAATTGTTACCCAATTGCCTACTTCCAAACATAGATCTGTATCACTAGAGTGTACTCGACACTAATGAAGTCAAATCTAGGTTGTAGGAGCTGCTTGAACAAGGAGTACTCAAACCCAAGACCTCTCCATGTGGTTCTCCCATAGTGAGGATACCCAAGAAAAATGGTACTTGATGCATGTGCATAGACTACAAGGCTTTGTAAAAGATTACCATCAAAAGTAAAACTCGACTACCCTTGATTGTCGATCTTTTGGCTCAGTTGCAGAATACGAAATACTTTTCCAAGTTGTGTTTCAAATCCTCATATCAACAAGAATCAAGAAAGTTGTACAGAAGATAGCTTTTAAGACAAGACAAGGTCTCTAACAATGGCCAGCATAGTTGGAAGACTCTGCTGGACTCGCCGCGGACTCTACGGACTCGGGAGTCTTCAAGTTGGCCGAGTCGACTCGACGTGGACTCACGAGCCAAGTCTTTGGCTTGGACTCCCGAGTCCTGTGCCTAGACTCTTGTTGCAGCTAGAGGCTGCTTTCTCAACTTTAAAACATGATTTTTTCAAAAAAATGCTGCACGATTCCGTGCACGAGTCCATATTTTGGGCTGTCCTGATCATTATGCTATGGAGGTTGTCCTAATGCAAAGAGTTAAACCAATTTGTTACCACTCATAACTCTTTCATGGTTCAGCCATAATTATAGCACCTATGGCAAGGAATTGTACACATTGATACAAGTAGTGAAAAAATGGAAACGATTTTCCAAATGGATCATCAACCTCTCCAATATTTGTAAGCTCGGACCAAACATCATCGAGCTAGACACTATAAGTGGATGGCGTTCCTGCAACAATTCCACTTGGTTATTACATACAAGCGGGGTTTGAAAAACAAAGTTGCTGGTGTGTTGTCTAGATTGCCATTGCAGTCAAGTGTCAATGCTAAGTACACTTTCCCAATTAGAGCCCATTGCCAAATATTTTTTTATGTAGGATTATGAACATGATAAGGGTTTTGGAGAAATATATAAACAAGCACAAAATGTTAAGGTTGCTGATTTTGTACCAAATCTGGATTTTTATCTCCAAGATGGATTGCTCTTCAAAATGGGAAGGTTGTGTGTTCCAATGGAAAGAAGATTGATGTTCCTAACATAGGCTCATACCTCCAAGGTGGCTAGACATTTTGGGGTCTCCAAGATCATTGTTAACCCTCAGCAATCTGTACATTGGCCTTCTATGCAAGTCAATGTCTCCAATTTCATAAGAGGGTGCAAATTTGTAGCATGAGCAAACCTAATAATCGGAAATCGGGGCTGTATCAGCCACTACCTGTACCATCTCGTCCATGGGAAAGCATTATCATGGATTTTGTGGAAGGTCTACCCATGTCCAAAAAGAGGCATGACTATATTTTTGTGGCGGTTAACCAATTTAGCAAGATGTGTGTTCTTGCAAGAAGACACTTTCCTATAAAGATGCAGCTGTGTCATTCTTTACACATGTATGGGTACATTTCGGTTTGCTGGAAAGTATTGTTTCAGATCAAGATTTGAATTTTTTGGGAAAAAACTGGTGTGCACTATGGAAAGAATCTGACACCAAATTTAAAAGATCAACCACATTCCATCTCCAAACTGATGGACAAACAAAATGGTAAACTGAATATCGGTGCAGCTGTTAAGAGGATATAACCCAAAGCATCCAAAAACTAGGGATGAATACTTGATCTATATTCAGCACAACTATAGCCGAGCAGTTCATGCTTCTACAAAATTGTCACCATTCAGAATGTATTTTGGATATCTACCTCCTAGTCCCCTAGATGTTGTTGTGGGAAGGACACATGATGATGGAGAACATGTGGATTCAGAGATCCACAAGGCTGAAAAATTCATTGACAAAATTCAGCAAATTCATCTCCATGTTCAAGATAAGTTGAAAGTCTCAACCCAGGTAAAAGAACACCTTGACCACCACCATGAATAACATATTCAAGGTGAAATATAGAGTTTGATTGTACTTGGGAAAAGAGACTTCATGGGCAAGCAAAAAAATACTTAAGCCCTTGTTTTATGGCCCATTTTTCATGAAACAGGTGGGAAAGAAAGTTTTTCTTTTAGATTTGCCACCCTTCACAAAGATCTATTTGATGGTGAAGGTGAAGAACCTTCCTCTCTTTGAGCTTTCCATGCTTAATGAATAAGGAGTTTTATTACCTCCAGTTGAGGATCTTGCTCCAAGTACACACCAGCAAGTTGAAAATGATTTGGTTCTTCTTTAAACAGAGATGCAATGGAAGCGGGGTTCATGAGACTTGGTTAATTGGATCAAAGGGTCAAGTACCAAACAAGGTGAAGTGGTATCCAAAGGAAGATGTAGGGAAGAAATTTCCTCACTTGTTGAGTCCCCAAAATTTTGGAAACTGAAAGCCTACCTATTGAGGAGGTGTGATGTAAAACAGATAATTGGAAATAAGGTCAAAGGTCATGTTCATTTGAAGAGTTGTCCGCATCCTAGGAAGACAAAGATTTTATACAGTTCAACAGTTTCAAAAGCCAGTGAGACATTGGGTTGAAGGCAGCCTTAGGTTGATCCAAAGCATCACAAGGAGGTCAGAAAATAGGAGACCAGATAAAGAAATCAAGTACAATTTTGCTAGCAATAAAACTCTTTGTTTTCAACAGGTGGTGGTTTTGTAACCCCCTTGGCAGTTTTGGAACCTGGCAGTGATTCCCTAAACAGGTGGGTCTTTTAATAACCACCCACTATCATTTTGCAGCAGTTTCATTCTCTGTGTTCCAGAGGGGAAATTGAAGGGTTTTGGACATTTTATTTCACATTTCCGACATATGGAATGCCTTTTGCCACCATAAGAAGACTTGGGAGAGTCATAAATCACAGATCACACCTTTCACAAGAGCTGGCTCTCTTAGGTAAACTCTTATAACATTCACCTTGCACAAAGAAGACTGAAGACCAAGATATTTTGAGAATCAATAGACATTGTTGTGGATGTGGAGCCCATTCTTCATGCCAAGAGCTCACTATTTGCTGGAGCCTTTCCCTGTGTTTTGGGTTTTGTGTTTGGCCTAGTGGTGGAGAACTTGTACTCTTGAAAGAGAGGTCACAAGTTCAAATCCTGCAGGGGGTAAGGTATGTACACCTCGTATTGTGGAGCACGAGTTAGGGGCCTCCCTCATATTGGGAGTATGAGGAGTCCCATATACTGTAAGCCATCTGTAGACCCAAAGATAGACCGCCTGGTATCGTGGACTATAAAAGGACCTTTCTTTTCCTTTCCTTTCCAAGAAAAATTGTCAGCCATTGTTGTGCTTGGTTTATCTCTTTTCAGTGTTTAGGATGATGTTCTATGTTTTCCCCTATTGGCATAATGAACTCGATTGGATATGGTAAATGTTCAATGTCATGTCTTAATAATACTAGTGTCTTATGAATATTATTTCATATTGTTTTCTTGTGAATATTTTATTACTATGATATTTACAATTAAGGATATTAATTATTCTATTCATTAGATGATTGCATTTTAATTATAATGGTATCATTATTTGTATTTTAATATTTATATTATCTTATTTAGTTATTTGCAGTGTTCCACGGGGACGTGTCCCCCCCAAAAAACCCCACGTTTCCTAGAGGGGGACATCTCAAAGACTTGGGGACTTGGGGGGGACGTCCCCCCATCAACGCCACCATCCCACCACCAGTGTCACTGTCTCCAAGATGCCGCTAGGACTTTGAGGATGTTGGGGTGTCCTCAAGACGTCTAGGGGACTCCTAGTTGTCCCCAAGATGTATAATTCTTATACTTATACATCTTTTTATAACTATTTTTTCAAGTACTATATGTATTTCAGCACCTGCCCACCCCCCCGCCACCGTCCCCTCACCGCCCCCAAACTTAGAGCCCTCGTCCCCGTGTCCCCAAAACACATCCCCTACCGTCCCCCCATCCCCGTCCTCAAAACCCCGTGGAACACTGGTTATTTGTATTTCAACACTAAAATATTATAGTGTTAAATTGCTAATATTTATATTTATATTTGTAATATGTATTTGGCTATTTATTTCATTTATTTATTTGTATTTTGATGCTTTATTTTAGTGCTAAAATCTAGGGGACATGACAGTCCACCCCACCCAAGATTGCTTGTCCTCAAGACATCTTTTCACATATATTAATACTAATAATAATTCAGTTTGAGATAAGTCAAATTGTTAGTGCCTCCCAACTCTCTAAACATTTTGACATACAACATTACCATTTTCGTAGTTTTTAAGCATAAAGTAAACACAATGATGAGCTCCACATGAATCCGAAATTAAAGCAAACAACCAAGTACCTCACCCAAGCAAGCAAGCAACCAGCTCAATCACTCAGGAAAGTAGCTCAAGCAAGCAAGCAACCAGCGCAAGCATACAAGCAAGTAGCTCAAGAAGGAAAACAACTAGCTCAAGCATGCAAGCAAGTAGCTCAAGCACACAGGCAAGTAGCTCAAGCAAGCAAGCAAGCAGCTCAAGCACGCAATCAAGTAGCTCAAGCACGCAAGCAACCAGCTCAAGCAAGTAGGCAACCAGCTCAAGCACACAAGCAACCAGCTCAAGCAAGTAGGCAACTAGCTCAAGTAGGCAAGCAACTAGCTCAAGCAAGTAGGCAACTAGCTCAAGTAGACAAGTAGGTAGCTCAAGCACGCAAGCAACTAGCTCAAGCAACTAGGCAACCAACTCAAGTAGACAAGTAGGTAGCTCAAGCACACACAGGATGGCAGGAAAGATGCTCTGATACCACTGTAATGTTCCTTACCTGATCCTACCTTGGACTTGCTTGGGTAAAGGTTGGAATGTGGTCAAATGGCTCTTCTAAGATAGGGAATGTGGATCTAATTTCCTGCAACCACAAAATGAGCCATATTCCACAAAAGGTGCAAGTCCATTAGCATTAACAATTAAGCAATCATTCACATAAGTGAAACATGAGACATAGGAAAACATATGAAGGGTGGCAAAGGTGGATCCGCCCGTAGCCATGGCTCCTAGTACAGATGTTGTAATCTACAACCATCCTTACTTGGCGACTTGTAACATGCATACTCTACCCCTAGGGTAGATCCGCCTGAAACCCTTGGCCAAGCTCGAGGGGTTGTAACCTACAACTTCCCACTCTAGGTGACTAGTAACTGCATACTCCACCTATGACACTTCTTCAGAAAACACATGACTCATTTGGGGGAAGCCAGCGGAGCTTATGTGTAGCCTAGGTCTATTACCCATCCATAGCCCAACCCTCATCCTAGGGTCCTAGGGGCTAACCTTCGGAGGGTCTTAAGACACCACACTTCTCAGGCCCTTCCTCTCGAATGAGTTTACAGGCAATTAGCAAACAAATTAAAAGTAGAGCAAATAGCAACACATGAGTAATGTAAACAACATCAAGCGAACTAGCAATAATTGTGTTGTGATTAAACATATTAATTGTTACATTTGTTGGTCAATTATTCATCTCATTATTCTAAAAGTGTATTTGTCCTTAAAGATTGTTACCCGAATTTGCATGTAGATATGTTGATTAATCCAATTAGTTAGGTGAACTTAATTTGTGGATGATTCTATATTAAATTAAATTAAGCATCACGGTACTAACTTGTATGTGACTTAGTAGTGCATTCATTTTATTGCCTTAATCAGATAAATAAGTATATTATTAATGCATCATCACATGATTACCCTCCCTAGAATGATTAAGTAATTGATTACTGAATTAATCGAAGTGGCTTGCTAACCAATTCTACTTAATTGCCTAGGTTCTTATTTTCATTTATTTATTTACAAACATTTTACCAATATTGTATTGCTATGCTTATCCTCACAGCAAGTTGGCCCTTAGAATCCTGTATCCCTTCATCCTAAGGGATCGAGTATTCTTTCCTTGGCTCGTATGTGCATACTGAATAGTGTTAGGTATTTAAACATTCAAAAATCAAAGATATCCGGCTATGGGGGTTGACCTGGGTTTTTCATCGTTGGGAGAAACCTAGTCCGCCTCGTTTATAAGTCGATATCATATACTTATATTTACAATTTAGTTGATTTTGTTTATGGACATGGAAAGACTCAAGTGTCATGCTAGTAACGAGGTTACCTAGAGGTGGGGCCGAATTGCTTTTGTTGCATCTTTTCTTACACATTTCCTTCTCCTTATACTGGATTGATCATAGGATGAGGACAATTCATAAATATACCTAATCTACTTATGTTAATATTAAAGAGTCATCATTACTTATAAGGCTTAATAATTGCTGCAAGTATTGTTATTGTATAATCGTAAATAACATATACATATATATATATATATATATATATATATATATATATATCATTACTTTTAATTGATTTCATTTTAAAATAATTATTTTGGCATGGATGTATATATATATATCATTATTATCTTGGCATGAATATATGTACATATATATTTTAATAAAATAATTATTTTCGGCATGGATGTATATATATATATCATTATTATCTTGGCATGAATATATGTACATATATATTTTAATATTATTATATTTAACTTACAGCCATATGTTCGATCTGCAGATATTATTATATTTTCCAGCCAGCCATGGTATCTACCCCTGTCCTTATTCACAATCGATTCTCTTCCTAATCCCCCCTTTCTTGTTTGAACTATCTACCCTTATACCTAGCACAATCCACCAAGAGACATGGCCATTCTTTTGTGACAGGGCATGGCTGCACCTCTTAGTTTATTCACAAATCGTACCCTTTTGTGTTTCACATGCTAATTGTTGTTTTGTCTTTGAATAAGCCAAAGTAGCTTTTGTCTTTTATGAGTAATATAAATTGTTGTTTTAAAAAGACTTTCTTAGATAAGTGGATTGTTGTTAAGGATAAGAATCGATGGTATTTAGGTTTGTTTATTTATTACTAGGGAATAGTCATGTCTTATTAATACTAGTGTCTTATGAATATTATTTCATATTGTTTTCTTGTGAATATTTTATTACTATGATATTTACAATTAAGAATATTAATTATTATATTCATTAGATGATTGCATTTTAATTATAATGGTATCATTATTGTATTTTGATATTTATATTATCTTATTTAGTTATTTGTATTTCAACACTAAAATATAAGTGTTAAATTGCTAATATTTATATTTATATTTGTAATATGTATTTGGTTATTTATTTCATTTATTTATTTGTATTTTGATGCTTTATTTTAGTGCTAAAATCTAGGGAACATGACAGCCTAGTGGTGGAGAACTTGTACTCTTGAAAGAGAGGTCACAAGTTCAAATCCTGCAAGGGGTAAGGTATGTACACCTCGTATTGGGGAGCACGAGTTAGGGGCCTCCCTCATATTGAGAGTACGAGGAGTCCCATATACTGTAAGCCATTTGTAGACCCAAAGATAGACCGCCTGGTATCGTGGACTATAAAAGGACCTTTCCTTTCCTTTCCTTTCCAAGAAAAATTGTCAGCCATTGTTGTGCTTGGTTTATCTCTTTTCAGTGTTTAGGATGATGTTCTATGTTTTCCCATGTTGGCATAATGAACTTGATTGGATATGGTAAATGTTCAGTGTGGAATTCAATCATATTAGGAAGGATTTAGTTAAGCTAGAGTAGATATCAATTGTTGAGGAACTAATTAGGGAATATCCACTTCAGTTTACAGATCATAATTGATTTAAGGTAGAATATAGTTACTGGGTTAAATTAGTTAGGAATGTTCTTACATCTCTAGAGTGTGTGACACATCCTCCGATCATACCAAGGGCCAACCCTCTTTGTCCTGACCACAGCCAGACATTTATGGTCTAAAGAAGGATGCCTCACTTACATCCTCAACTAGAAAACACAAGCAATGTCTCCTGGGAACTTATCGTTTTCTATAAATAAATGATGAACCATATTAACTCAACCTACATTTCATTGTCTTAATAGAGGCAAAAAGTGAACCATATTAAACACAAAAAAATTAAGTGAATAATTAGAAAATATTAGGAATAAAACACACCTCATTCATTCCTCCTCCAAACATATCCTCAAATCCAAAACCACCAAACCCAAAACCAAAGCCTGCACCACCCGGTCCACCTGGACCACCCCCTGCTTCTGCCTGTGCAAAACCTTCAGGACCAACCTGGAATATTCAAAAGAAAATCAATTATCTACTTAAATAAAATCAATTGTATTAATAACCTACTTAAAAAAATCAATTATTTAGAAGAATTAACATCGTAGCAGATTTGCTTATCATTAAAATTATAGTGCAGGATACTAAAAAGAGAAGAACAAAAACCAAATAACCTCAATCAAATTACTTTCAAAGCAATGGGAGATTTTCGGCACAAAAAGCTACTATAACAAATAAAGAACAGTATACTACAAAATAAACCATAGGATATGACCTACAGATACCAAGAACAAACTAACTATTTGAGAATTCATAGTGCAATATAATAAAATAGACTAATGTTACCATAACCATCTCCTTTCATCAATTTGCAACCTTGCAACTACTTAAGCAATTTGAACTGCACAAAAATAACATTTTTGGGGCCCATTTCTGCTGCAATGCAGTATGTGCTATAATCCTCTTACCAAGTAAGAACCACCTGCTTTTGTTCAAGCTTCTACGAACCTGCCTAAAAAACTCTCACTTTATTACATTGCAAGGCGTAGAACACTTAGCAGAACAAATAAAACATTTCAAAGAGCTTTAAGCTAACATGAATTTTTAATCTTTATGCATCAAGTGACCGTTTTCAGTATAGCAGTCTAAGTGATTCTCTCTTAGTCAACAAACTGGGGCTCTGTTGGGAGTTCATCGTACCATTTCGAATATGCCAACAACTACTTTATACTTCAGTTTCCTGTCATTCAAAACCTATGGAACAAAGAAACAAAACAGTGCCTGCAACTTTCTCTAACACTAAACTAGACATCAATTACAGGAAAATACAAATACTATGCAAACATCAATACATGATCGATGCCAAAACACAAAATTATAAGATAAGAAATTTAGAAGGTTGTGAGATATAGCTGAAATTATATTGCTAGTAAATTCAACCCACAACTGCAGTAAGCTTGCAAGGTTGGATTCCTGAGCTCTTACAAGAATCTAGAAAGATAATTAAGGGAATTGATAGAAGATGGTGCACCAACATCAGATAAATTCCCTATATCAGCATTTCAGTTGTTCCAACTCCCAAACCAATAAATCAGAGATTAACAACACTAGTTATCTCCAGCCTAAGATATTGTAACATAAATGTCCTTTTTCTGGCCAGTAATAAGTTAAATACAAGTTGTATGCTTTCAACAGAACAGAGACTCTTCAAGCCAAAAAAATATATAAATTAAACATTGATTAGTGGTCACTGTAAGTGTTACAGATTTATTTGACATGCCCTGTCTAAATTACAGTTAGATTTATGACCGACATACAAATGTAATTTTATTGAACAAAGGACTGTTCATGGCAAATATTATTCAAACAACAGACAAGCAAGCTCCCTAGAAATAGCATTTAATAGTTTTAAAGTATCTGAAAACTCGCCACAGAACAATACTTGTCATACGATGCCTGAAACCTGTTAGAAAATTAGGTTAGGCATGTAGTACACCTTGCAAGCCTTGTAAATCCACACTCGGAGGAAGCCATGAGATAGATTCCTTGAATGATGCAACTCACCATTTGAAATGTTGGGTATGACATTGTAAGAGCATGATAATAGGAGTTACAAGTCCACGTGTACGAGAATCTATGACAAAGGGAGTTACATACAAGTTGGAATGTTCTTGGAAGTTGAAGAGTTTCAACTTAAGAGTCCATCCTGAGACACTTGGGCAAAGGAAATTTTGCTCCTTGTCTATTCTGTAAGTGTTGGCTTTGGTTGAATATGAGAGAAGATTTTGTGTAGGGAGATAATGCTGAAAAGCTGTTGGAAATCCTTCAAAATCTAAGTGTAGAACTCTATAGTGCATAAAATCGCATTGTATTTGTAATCTCTTTGTTAAGTTTGTATTTGTTGTAATGTTTTGCTATTTTTGACATTTCGATTATGTTCATAATTTATTTTCATCTTGACACTTGTCATTGCAAAAATCTATATGTTTTTAAGTTTCCATTGAATATGAAATTTATTCTCATCATGGGGTTTTAGCACTTAGTATTCTAGTTTTGAATATTGAATGCTTGAAAAATACTAACATTTGGTACTGTTGTGACCTATTTCACACATCGCCCCATTGCAAATGGGGACCCCCAGTTTTTGTTGTTTTTGGGTTTGTCCTTTGCGTAGCAATTTCATGTGTCCTTCCGTTTGAGAGTGTCTAGAGTTTGAGTTTTGAGAGTCACTCCGATCAAGTTGAGATTTTGAACCCGTTTATGTGCCTAGACGTCATGGAAGTGCTCGAAAGGTCCGGAAGACGAGGATCGCCTGTGCTTTGAGTCAATTCTGACACTACCTATTTTTTAGGGATTCTGTTTTTTTTTGCTTTTTCGCTTTTTTTATTTTTGGCACTTTTGGACCATTCTGGAGTTCCTATTTTTTTAGGGATGCTTTTTTGTTTTTTTCTATTTTTAGAAAGTTTCTATTTTTGGAAAGTTTCTATTTCTAGAAAGTTTTTATTTCAGGGTCCCATTGGTCGTGAAGCCAACATACCTCCAGAATGAGAAAAATCAAGACAAATGGCTAAGGTTTGATGAGAAATAGCACAAGTCTGAGAAATTCGCCAATGGAAGAAAATGGCAGGCCAACCTCAAAGTCCGCCCTGGCACAAGCAAGGACAAAGTCCGCCTGGAAGAAGAAGAGGACTAGAAGACCAAGTATGAAGTCTGCCCACCTCTTGGAAAGCCAACTCCAAAGTCTGCCCTTGACTTGGAAAGAAAATGGCAGAGCATCTTGGAAGTCCACCCTCAGTCTTGGCAAGCTAGTCTTCAAGTCCGCCACCTTTTGGAAGAGCCATCATGAAGTCTGCCATAAGGAAGTAGAGAATGGAAAAGAGTCTTGGAAATCCGCCCTTGGCAAGAAGCTCTCCAAAGTCCACCCTAGCACAAGCAAGCAGGAAGTCCGCCATAAGAAAATGGCTAAGCCATCATGAAGTCCGCCCCATCCAAGAAGTTGGCAGGACAAGGATGAAGTCCGCCCTTGAGGAGAATGAACAATGTCTAACCAAAAAGGAAGTCCGCCCAAGCCTTGAAAAGTCAATGGCAAGACAAGTATGAAATCCGCCCCCCCTCAGCATGGTAAAAAATTTCTAAGGCATGAAGAAAATGTGATTGGCAGAGAGGTCACCAAGTCCGCCCAACCTAGAAGGAGAGAGAAAATTTTAAAAATTTGGCTGTCCAATGTTTGGCTAAGTATGAAGTCCGCCCAAGAAGAGGAGAATGGCGAGAAAATCATCAAGCCCATCCTGGCTAGGCGAAATAATTAGAAAATCAAATATTTAGCCATGGGTAAATAAATATCGCCAAGTATTAATATTTTAATGGGTTGGAAATTTAAATACTTTGGATATTTTTATTTATTTTCCAACACTTGGGAAAATTCATTTAAAATATTCAACGTCTGGAGAAAAATGGAAAATAACTCGAGAAATGACCAATTTGCCTTAGACAAAATTAAATTTCGCCGCGATTCTAAGATCAAAAGGATTAGAAAATTGGATTAGATATATTTAATATTTTCCAACATTTTAAAATATTCAACACTTAGGCGAATTTTTGAAAAGAGAAAAATCTAAAGATTTTGGCTGAAGGTGGCGCTTGGATAAAATTTGGAAACTTGCTTTGAAGATTTTTGGAGAAATTGGAAACTTGCCGTAATGAAGAGAAGAAAACAAGTCTAAAATCGAAGAACTCAAGAGAAAGGAGGAAATTGCTAAAGTAAATCGCACCTCTCAACCTTATAATGAGTTTTAGCAACTCATTCTTCCCAAGTTCGATTGAGAGAAGAAGTTAAGCTCTCTCAAATTTGCAAAAGATAAATTTTGGAAGGAAGAATATTTAAGGCAAAGTAGATTTTTCTCGGTCGAGAGGCAAATTCTTAAGCTGGAGACGTAATTTTGAAGAAAAAAAAGAGTATTTCCCAGCAAAAGAGGTGCACTTCTTCTCTTGATTTTCAGAAGTTGGATTTAATTTGCAGCAAGAGGATAATTTTAAAGGTTGATGACCACCCGGGGAGAACCATCCAGACAAGCGCAAATGAAGTTCGCTAGCAAGGGGCTGCAGCCAGAGTCTAAAATTAATTCGAAGTGGAAAAATATTACAGACACCAACCTCGGACATGTTGACTTCAAGGAATTTAAAAAGAGGATGTACGGGCACGATGGATTCCTGCCAACACCCATTGCTCGATGGATAATGAGGAATGGCATCGTCCAGGCTACCAGATTCCCACCAGCAATAGAGTGTGCTGTGTTGATGGTAGAATGCGCCATTCATTATAATGTGCAGGAAAGACAGATTGTCGCGCCTGATGGGAGGATACTGGCTCATCTTGGAGAGTTGGCGATTCAGGAGGCATTTGGCATCCCGACCTACCACAGAACTTCCTACAAAACTAAGGAGGATGCCAGAAAGCTGTATGAAGACAAGTTGGAACTCTGCGCCACAAATATCAATAAATCATGGCTGGAAAAACCAAGAGCTTCTACCAAGAAAATGCCCAAGAAGCTGTTGTGCACAGATTTTAAAGAAGACTATGGGGACATCATCTTATTATTGAACAGAATGGCTAGCAACCCCCAGGGCGCACCCTTTGAGACATGGATGTACTATTTCATAGATGAAATCACGGAAGGAGTAAAGATGTTCAACTAGTCTCGTGTGATAAGTGACAGCCTTCATAAGCAATTGGTCGATCTGGAGAAGACAAAAACATTTTACATGAGCTCCTATATCATTTATATGCTAGCCAGGACTTACAGATATGCAAGGTTGATCTGCAAGGGTGTAGTTGGCAATGGAGAGAATGAATTAAAATCTTATGATTGCTACCCACAATTGCAATTGAGTGAGAAAGCCCACTTCAAACGGGCCCATGATGCCTTCCTCATGTACATCACCAGAATAATCCAAGGAGGAACTCACCAAAGGCTGACTCACGAAGCTAAGAGCTTAATCGACAAGTACGGATCTTGGTTCATCCAATACCCAAGGTTCACATACATCAGAATTCAAGGATTCACTGGAAATCCCTACAGAGGTCCTGAGACAGTTGGAAGAATACCAGAGCCTCCAAAGGTCAAAGCAGAAGGCGGCCATCATTTTCCCGTTTTTTATCGAAAACATGCTAGAATCATGTCTTTCGGCACAAGCAACTAAGAGTGCCAGGCTAGAGATGCAACGGTACCCGTTCACGACTTATCAATCTAGAGAAAATTTTGATCCTCACCATCACATTAAGACTGTGGACGGAAGAAAGTATAAGCATAGAGTTGAATTAGAGGACTTCTGGGCGGATGTTGCGGATGATTATGAGGTCAGAAGGAGGTTGTGGTCCAGGTTGCCGGTAAGCTTGATCAGAATGATTGAACTCTATCGGGTGCTTGATCAGCTCAAGGATGACGGAGAGTATGTCCATCCATGCTTTGATGAGAACTAGCCCCTTCCTGCTGTAAAATGGTCAGAGGCCGAGCATGCGAATTTGAACATCTTAACGAGGCTAGTGATCAAATATTCTCAATGGTGGGTCGATCAACAAATTCAGGAGTTGAGACGAAGGAAGGTGACGCTCACTTATGACAGGTTGAGTGAGATGGAATCTTACTCCTCCAACACAGAAGCATCCCACGGTGCAGAATTGATGGAAACTACTACCTCCAGGAAGAGGAAAGTAGTTGTAGACATAGAACCCGTTCAAAAGCGATGAGGATAGAGCCATCACGCTCTGCTGCATCCAGGAACATTGATGAAATAGTGGCCACTATAGATGATTCATTGGCTAACATAGGAATTCCTCCCCCAATCCATGAGGGGAATATTGAGCCAATCCAACTGGACGATGACGAGCCACCATCTCCCACTGGCATGGAAATACTTGGTTCAGATAATGAGGTGGATATCCAGAATAATGACTTTCAAGAGGGAATGATTTCCGCCCTCAAAGGAATTTTGGATGTTCCGGGCGGAGAAAATGTCTAAGAGGAAGATGGCATTGAGCAACCCACAATCCCTGACTAGTTGAAAGAGAGACTGAAGATACAAGTGTCGGTTGAGACATAGGAGGAAGATGATACTATAGATTTCTTGGCTAGACTAGAGCAAGTTACAGTAAAGAAGCCTACCAACAAATTCTCCACGATACAGAGGGATGAAGTCGGCAACCGGTCTGTACAAATTGCAGTGCCAATAGTGGACAAGCCACAGGTAGATATTGCCCCACACAGATATGTCATCACCACTATCGACTTGGGCCCAACTACAAAAGGCCAAGAAGTTGAGGAGTTAGACAACTCAATGTCCACTATCAAGGCCAAGCTAGAGAAGGAAGTGGCGAAGAAGAAAGAATACAAGAAGAAGGTTGAGCGCCTGAAGGAGTATATTCAACATCTGACCAAACCGCTCGATCAAGATAATACAACAGCTCCTCCTCTTTTGAATTCCTCACAGGAAACAGCCAAGGACATTGGAGAAGACATGGTCACGGCTAGAGAAGCCAAGGAGTGGATGGTAGTTAAAGGCACAGAAGTAACTACGTTCCTGGAGAGATTGACATTAGTCTACGGACAAACTGCCTCGTTGCTTTCCAGATTGGCTGCCATGGCAGAAGTTTGGGATAATCTTCCAAATATTCAGGAGAAAATCATTTTGTGCCTCAGAGTATTGAAGGGAGTCCCAAAGCAAGAGCTGATCAACGGGAAGATAATTGCAACGAGCGTTGCCTATGACTTCCATACTTGGTATTCGGCGTTGACAGCACGAGGCGAAGTCCTGCAAAGGGTGAAGTCTGACAGGATCAAAGTTGAGGAACAAGTTAAGGAAATTCAAAATGAAATCTTCCTCACAGCTACTGACATGTTGGATAAGGAAATCATCTGAGAAAATGACTTACAACTGGAAAGTCTAAGGAGCAGAGTTCAAGAAACCTTCTTCTCCATTGCAGGACCTATTTCGAGATAGAACTGGATCAGAGTGGCGAACTTCTCATCTATCCAGGATGCCTTCATGAAGAATGAGCCAGAATGGGAGAGTTCCTTTGCCAGATGCGCCGAAGACTTGGACGAGCTGGAATTCAGGATCAACATGTTGTCGCAGGTTACAATGGAAGAGGTCATCCTGATCGTGTCAAGGTTCATCGAACACACTGCAGCTCGAGAGGATAGGGACGCACCTCCTTGAAAATAGCTCCAAATGCCACTTGTCTCACATGCAATTACTGCCAGTGATATTTTTAGAAACCCTAATTAGGGTTTAATGTTTTAATCTTGGCCATTGAATTGTTTCAATCTGGGCCTTTCATTAATGTTCTGAAACTCTATATAAACTTGTGAACTCTCATTTTCAATTGGTGAAGTGAGCAGTATGAAATTGTTGCGTTTTGCCATTTCCGATAATAAAAGCTCTTATGCATGATTTGCTTTGAATCACTTTTGTTGTCAAGTGGTTTGCAAGGTTACATATCTCCTTCAACACTTAGATTAGAATTAAAGTAGAATTTTATTTGAATGTTTGTTAAATGAATGAAAGATCTGATAGTGGTGATTGGTGAGACCTAGCTCATACTTTTGTTGAATAGATGATTTTTATTCAATGTGCAAAGTTAGCTTGAGCTTTTTTTAATTTATGGATGCTTAACTTCAGTCTAAATAAGTATTGTTTTAGACATGAAAATTACAATCACACCCCTTAAAGATTGCACCCACTTTATGTAGTTGTCCCAAGGAGGCGAAGCAAAGTGCGGTTATTTTTGTTTCACCCAATCATTACCATCTCTTGAGTTCTTAGGCATAGATTAGAGCTCCTAAACCCTTATCTTTTTACATTTTTTTGAAATCCTAAAAGCCCCAATGGAAAGAGCAGTTAACATTAAAACTGTCTAAGTCCCTAAGCTTGTGAATAAATTCTAATGTAAGTCCCTTTGTGTTACCAACATATCACAACGCCCATTGAGCTTATTCACGTGTCATGACCTGACGAAAGAAACCTTGGAGTCGCCATATGATCTTCTCGCAATCTTAGCATACGCGGTGACTTTGTTCAAGAGAGGATAGAGTGTCTTTGGACATTTTATTCTATGTTCAGTGGGTAATAAAACACACACCAACAAGTACCAAAGCTTGGTTAAGCTCAGCCTCTGAAAGAAGGGACCCTCTCTTTGACCAGTAAATTTTATTTTCTGTGGGAGCTGTGTAGAAATTTCTACAAGTACAGAGTTTGATCTCTCGAAGCTCAAAATGGAAGAACTCCTAGATGATAGAAGTTTTTAGGTTGATTTTTCTGGAAAGAAACCCTCTGGCATATCAGATAAAGACTAGAAGAACTCATAGAAAAGCAAGGAGTCAGTTCTATTGAATGGTTTAAGTAAGACACCACAAGTAAACTTTGGGCTAGGTTAGGGACTTTGTATCAAACTAAGTCTCTAGTTAACAAACCTTTTCTTAGGAAGTTGTACCCTTTGAGGATGGAAGATGGTGATTTTGTAACTGAACATTTGAATGCCTTCAACATTGTTATCACTCAACTTGCTTCAAAGGACATGAAGATAGATGAAGAAGACTAGTGTATTACTTTGTTCTGCTCATTGTCAAATTCATGGCATAACCTGGTTATGGCAATCAGTTCAACCATTTCAAAGTTAAAACTTGTTGAGGCGGTTTTTTTCTTTGTTATTAAAGGAAATGAGGAGAAAAACCTCATATTCCATTAAGCAAGATCTTTATCTCCTAGCCAATCCCAAGTTAAGTGTCGGAATTGCAGCAAAACTAGTCATATCCAAAAGAATTGAAACGACAAGAAGTTAGAAAAATGGTCTAAAGATCACTTAGATTCATAAACCTACAATGACGAATCTGGAGAGGTAATTCCTAGCAACATTAGCAATTCATGCATATGATGATACATGGCTCATTGATTATGGAACTTCTCTTCATGATTCCTCACAAGGAGTGGTTTAACATATATCAAAAGTACCATGGAAATGAGTTCTTCTTGGGAGTCAATACATCTCACAAAATTAGAGGTCAAGAAAAATTCAAGCTTGTGTTTTTAGATGGGAGTGTAAAAACTCTATTTGGAGTGTTGCACATCTCAGGTTTTCCAAGGAACCTAATTTCAATGAACAAAATGAATGATGTGGGAATGCGAGTAGTCTTTGGCAAGGAAGGTCGTAAGATGTTGAGCGAAAGTTTGGTTCTATCAAAAGGGATTAATCTAGGAACCTTTTTTAAACTTGATGCTAGGACCATGTATGGTGATTGTATCCCAACTATTTCCACAAACTATCACACAACACTTCTAAAGAAGCAAGTCGAATGCTAGATAAGTTTCACCTAGGCAACAACTCATGTTGTTGTCAAATGAAGGCTTCATGGTATCACTCAAGTGATACCTTGGAAGGTAAGGAATCATTGTGCTCTAGAAAGACCTTCAAATCTCGCCTAATCAATATCTTGCAAAATGAGGTTGATGCTATCAAAGGACCTCAAAAGGATGGAATGTGTGGTTATTTGAGAAAAGGCATAGGGTATCACCCAAGAAATACCTTGGAGGCCAAAGATCCAAGTCGGTGCCCTAAGAAGTCCTCAAGCTATCACCAAAGCAATACTTTGGAGAGAAAGGACTTAAATTATTGCAAACAAGGGAGAAAAGCTATTGCCTAAACCACACCTTGGGAAGCTAAAAGATTGCACATTTGGATTCTACACAAAAATTATGCGAGTTCCAAAAAAATGAAACTCACTTTCAAGTCTATTTTCAAAAGTTATGGCTTCCAAAAGTTGTAATAGTTAGACACCTAGGCAAGTTGTCGCCCAAGCAACACCTCATATTGTTGCCCATTGCCACTCAAGTGATACCTTGGGAGGCAAGAAGGTGATTTGGAGTCCATTAAGCTCTCACCCATGTTGGCAGATGGTCAACGCTCCCCTCGAGATTTGTGACATGGACTAACCGCCTCCCATGAATCCATTAACTCTGGCGGTTGTATCGGGTATTAAAGGTTGATCTTTTGGTGCAATGGCAACCGTGGGGCCAACAATTGGTATCAGAGCCAAAGGTTCTGGGTTCGAATCCCCTCGGGTAACGTTGAGGGGGAGATTGTTGGCAGATGGTCAACGCTCCCCTCGGGATTAGTGGCATGCACTAACCGCCTCCCATGGATCCATTAACTCTGGCGATTGTATCAGGTATTAAACGATCATTTGGTGCAACGGCAACCGTGGGGCCAACAACCCAAGCAATAGCTCCAAGCATACACAAGAATGAAGTAGCCATGATCACTCTCTCGCTCAAGATGGCAAAGAAGGTCAATTTTCTAGGGAGGCAAGTTCTCATCAAGGATGAGAGAGCTTCTAAAATGTAACAAGATTTATAGAAACCGCATGAACAAGTTAGAAAATAAACATTTTAGGGTGATGATATTCTATAAGAAACAATCTTTAATAAATATTGTTCCTCATGTGTTGATATTTATACCAACTTCCTTTACGCTTACTACAGTAGAAAGAGCAAACATTTTTAGCAGCAGCATAAAAATATATTGGGAGTTTGCTTCTTTGTTAATATTTGACACATGAATGGAACAAAAACTCTAGTTACTCCCAATCTGGTTCTACCATTGCCCATTCCCAATCAGAAATGAAAGTCCATTAGCATTTACTTACTACATGTTTACCTACAATGGAAGGTGAAAATCCAAGCTAGGTTGTGATTTATAGAATAAGTATCCTCATCTCAATAGGATTTACAATTTGTTAGGCTATTCATTGAATACATGTGTGCATGGGCACACATAAAGATTATATATATAGATTACCTAAGTTTCTAATAATTAAACTCAATGCTCAAGATCCAAAATTTATCATGAAACTCTTGAAAAACTATAGACTATTTTGATACAAACTTGGCCAATATGTATAACTTAACAGCCTCAATTAAATTGTAGATGAAAGTAGTAGACAAATGTCTAGAGAGGAAGTTTGGAAACCATGTTGCCAATCAACGAATTTCACTACCTATATGATTGCAGTTAACAAAGATTTTGTAAAATGCAATTATAACATATCCACCAAAAGTCGTTATTTAAGGCCCTTACAAGTAGACACTCCTTTGTTAATTAATTGGACAGTTGACGACATTAAAATTTCAAATCTTATAGGTTTTTGAGAGGAAAGCAACAAAATATTTAACTTTAAGGAGTTGAAGAATAACATCAAATAGTCAAAGATAAAATGAAGTCCCAACAAGAATAAAACCATGGAGAAAATGAATTTGACGCGATGATTGAGTTTTCTTGATATTATAGCATATTATAAGAAAAGGTTTCTTAAAGGTAAGGGAGGCAAAACAATCTTTGGGAAAGATGCATGGATCTGGCCAAGATGCATAGATCTTATAAGGCTCCAACAAGAATATGAGGTGATGTGCATAATCTTTGACTCCTTTTAAGGGTTGTAGAGTCAATAATTGCATACTTCACAATTTTCACTCTATGTTGCACATTCATTTTTTAGCATTCATTTCCATGGTTATGTTTATGGCTCATTTAGCTTGTTTTTTAACCTAAAACCCTTCGTCAAGATGCCATGTTGACCCAAACTTGATTCTCTATCTGTTTTCTACCTATTCCCAACATTTTGCAAAACTAATATTCATCTAGACACCACCACTATCACACTACCAACTAGGGCATCATTTAGCCTGTTTCTAAACTTGAAACCTTCCATCAAGCTGCCATGTTGACCCAAACTTGATTATGTATATGTTTTCTACCTACTCCCAACATTCTGCAAAACTCATGTTCCTCTAGACACTACTGTGATTGTGGTAGAGACCTAGGTCACCAATGTAATCACGGTGATGTCTACCCATGTGAACCAATGTTTGAAATGGTTAGCTTGTCATACAATGAATAAAAATGTATTTAATACCTCATTTGGGTTCTATTAATATCTCTATATCTCTCTTGAGTATCTTTTGATTATTTGTATTCTTTTGCAGTTGCCTCTCTTAATTATCTTCTTCGTTCTCTTGTTTTTTGGCTATTCCCTGAAATTCCAAAACTTCCCTAAGATTGTACAACCATTGTCTGCTACCACCTCCTTCCTCCATAGCCAAGGACCCTACAAGAATCTTCCTCTACCTTCTCATGGCATCTTGGTGAATCCATTTCCATAAAGCACAACAGACACAATAGCTAAACGTCCATAGCATTTTGCTACACCTTCTTTAGCACCCACCACCATCATGCCCACACTCTAGGGATCACACTCTTCCAAAATCTACTATTGTTGTTGAGGTTGAAATATACCATACCAGAAGGCTTACTAAGATAGTCACCTTAGAAAAACTAACCATTTTTCTTGTCCTAGCAAAACTTCTGCCATAATTATCTCAAAACATGAGAATTAGATCATAAGTCTACAACCACTATGACGATCATGAAGATCGGATGCACATCTCTAGGAATTTTCAAGCCATTCCAAGCAAAGAACATTACCCTATATGATTTGTGAAAGTCTTATTTGAAGACATATCTTGGCTCAAATGCTAGTGTGGATCTTGAGGTCACTATCATAGATTTTCAAGTCACAACTAGGGACTACCAAGTTACGAATACAAATTCCAAGTCAAGATTGAATGTTCTAGAGTTCAAATTTCCAAAGACTTCTCCCAAACCTTTTCTCTGTCTTCTTTGCATTCTATTGTACTAATAGAAATTTTTGCTTCATTAAGGCATTTGCTTAAAATGGTCTAAACCTTGTAAAAGTGGGTCCAAACTCAATTTTGGGCAAATAAAGTATGGGCTTTTAGTCGGTGTGATGCTAGGAGAATCTGGCAAAATTTGAAATTTGAAAATTAGGGTTTCTAAAATCTATTTTTAGCTCGAAACCCTAAAAAATAGGAACTTGTCAGAATTGGCTGAAATTAATTTTGATTGGCTTATTTCACATCACAATCACAGTGGTGAAGTCAGTTTCAGTTAAAAGTCAGTTTAAGGCTGGTGGGTAGTTTTCACTTTTTTAGGAGAAAAGTTAGGATCTTCGGGGTCATCAATGGCGGTCGGCCAGTACCAGGTATCAATATCTAAGCCTGAAACTCAAAGAGGAACGCTCTACAATAAAAGATGTTGGAAATAATGCTTTTTGATGGAGGGGATTTTCAGATTGGCAAAAAGTGCTAAAATATTCTAAGTCTGGGAACTTTTCACTATGTAACGTAGTAGACACTTGCGCAATCAACGTGCAAATCAACTTTATAGTGTCCATACATGTGAAAATGATGAAGTATAGTCATCCACACACCTCAGCAGTCACAACGCTTCGACATGGTCAACCGCAGTGATGGATACAGCGTTTGCAAAGCATAAAATGGTGAAAATCAATGAATTCAAAACAAATCCGCTCCCCTGTAGCCTAGGGGCGCCCTTCCTTTTGAAGGTCAAGATTTGATTGTTTTGGATTAAGAACACATTCATTGTTTTATGTTTTTAGTCAGCTTTCCGACTAGCCATGAAGCAAGATTATCCGAGTTACAAAACTCCGGCAAACGAAGACAGAAGCAAAGGTTGCGAAGAGTGTTTTCTCACAAGGAGGCAGTCTAGAAATGCAGATCCGCTCCCTTCTAGCCCAAGGGCGATTTTCTTTTTGAAGGCCCAGATCTAGATGCATGTGTGTTTTGATGGTTTCAGTCTTTGCAGAATTAGTTTAGCTTTTCAACGAGCTATCAAGCGAAAGCGTATCCAGTACAGAAATCCGGTTATCAGCGTTAGAAGTGGAAATTGCAGGCAAGATACATGTCATAAGAAGTTTTTCAGAATGCAAATCCGCTCCCCTGTAGCCCAGGGGCGATCCTGAATAAGACCTGTTTGATGGATGAATTTGCAATTGAGGTCTTCCTGAGATCTCTTCCAGCTCAGTTCAGTTTTGCAGTGTACCCGTTCACAAGACGATCCGATGTTCTGAGTAACTGTGACAGAGGTCCTACCGAGCACGTAAAACAGAGGATGGTGAGCGTAGCTACACAAAGCTGCACAGCTGTAGGCTAGGGGCGATTCTCCTTTAGGCCTGCCAGACGGGGTTATTTGCAATTACAGTCTTCACAAGACTTGTGTGCAATTACTCAAGCTATCCAACGAGTCTAGCCGACAGCCTCCGGGATTTGGCGAATGCTCGTACGTGCGAGGTCAAGATGATAATGCTGTAAAGAAGAGTTGATTGAAGGCAGTTCAAAAAATGACTAAGTGTAAGAATATTATTTTCTTTGAAAAAGGCAATTTTCTTTTAGAGGCCTTAAAAGCAATTTTCTGGCTTCGTCGTCTCCAAGAACATCTCTTGCAAGTTGACCAAACTGTACAGCAAGACAGACGGCACGCATATCGGAACATTCCAGTTCCCGGTATCAAGGGTCAAAGTATGGTGTTCAGATGAAAATCACACTTTTGTCAAAATGGTGTTTGAGCTATCACAGAATAGGGGCGCTCATTCTTTTGGGGTTCTTAATACAATTTTCAAATCCCTCATATACAATCATTGGATGCAAAATACTTCTAGTCATGCAATGAATCCATTATTCAGTCAATGGAGTTCATCATTCACCGTCAATGGCAGTTTGAAGCATCAGAAGGCAGAACGAAGAAATGACTAAGTCTGGAGTCAAAACATCAATTTAATCAGAGGCGCCTAATTTTCTAAGGTATCAGATGATGATTTTAGCAGTTGTTGTTCCCAGCAGACATTTCATCCTTGTCATGCAGGCTTCGCAGTGGATATCTCAGCACAGTCGCAGGCTCAGTTCAAGTCAGCCAGAAATCAGAGCTGAACATGGTCGGTTGTAACTTTGCAGTCAGCTACAAAATAGGAGATTCTCAAAAATCTCATAACTCTTGCAAATGGAAGCCTAAAAGATCAAAATTTGACTTTTTAGAATCAGGGAAGTGTGTTGAGCACAACAAGATGCTATTTTTGGCAAAATGATAAAAATAATATTTTTGCATGCAAGGCATTAAAAAGTGACGAATTTCTTCAAAGATAAATATTGGTGCCACTTTTAGTTCTTTGCATGCTTTGAAATTAAAATATTATTTTTAGTCTAAAGACTCAGAGACAGCAGCAGTTCAACTGGTAAAGGGCCAATCGGATTCCTTCTTCACAGTTAGGGTTTGAGCTTGCAGTCTTGCTTTTGTAGTACGATTTTGCTCTAGTTATGCAAGCATGGCATTCATCATTTCATTCATCCAGCTTGAGCAGAGGTGAATTCTTTCCAGAGTTGGGCGAATTTCTTCAGCGGTCAGTTGTGAAGGCATAAAAAATATTCTTTTGCAGGTACAAGTCAAGATTCATCAGCAGAATTCAAGGCAGAGTGGCGATTTTGACAGAAGAAGATAATAAATAAATAAAAATTAAAAAACATCTTTCTTCTTCTCTAGATTTCTTCCATCTTCTCGTCTTAAAATTTTCTCACATGTTTGAAGAATTGGCGTTTTTGGCAAAACAAATCATCTGGGTTGATTCAGAATTGCTTTCTCAGCAAAACCCATGTGCTAGAATTTTCAAGAAAAATTTGTTCCAGAGCATCAGTTCTTGAGGCTTTGATTTTCTGAAGTGAAATTCCTTTGCATGGTGGAGTAGAAGTCGATATTTTTCGAATCTAACGTTGTGGGTTGTCTTAGAAATATCTTCTGGACAAAACCCATATCTCAGATTTTCTCGGGAAAAAATGTCCTCACAGCCCCTCAGATCTCAACTGAAAACCTTTTGCATGCGGGCCTAAATCACATTTTTTCACAATTCTAACATTGTGGGTCATCTTAGAATTTGATTCTACATAAAACCCACGTCTCAGAATTTTCTGTGAAAATTGCCCTCCGACAAGCTATTTTTAGCCTCATTAGGAGAGATTTTTGGTTTTTTGGAGAAGTTGTCAGAATATAGCCATGTTCACAGTCAACAGGCGAGTTTTTCAGGATGTAGTTCACGCAGAACGAATTCAAGACCAAGTCAGTCTTAATTCATGATTTCATCAGAAAAGCTGACATTGATTTGTATCAAGCGCATCGGAAAGGTTGACAAGAGTAGTCACTCAAGTTCACATGGTTTCATGTCTCGTATAGCTGATTGTCTTCCAAGGCCAGTTTAGAGGGTTGATACGTTGGGTTTCTGTGTATGCAACATGTTCATTTGTATTTCTCACAACCAAAGAGTTCGCAGTTTCATCATGCAACACTCTTCCATAAAGAAAAGCATGAAAAACGTGAGAAGCATCAAGCTGCAGAGGAAACAGTGGCCATCACTTCAGTTACAAAGCCGCCATAGTTACCAGCCAGTGAAGGGCCAGTTTAAGTATACAGAGATTTTCAGTTTTGCTTGAGTTGCTAAGAAGCAGTGAATTGACAGTTGAGACATGTGACGACCTCTAGATGGTGATGCAGTCACTAACCTCGTGGAGGGGTTACTTGCTCGAGATCAGGGTCAGTGAACTTCAGTTCAAGGCGTCCCACCTTTTCCAAGATAGACATTAGACACAGGAGTTAAACTCGAGGCTTCTTTCCGAGTTAACAGGTTGTTACACATTGCATGCCATGTCTTTCTTGGAAATATCTACATATACTTGGAGATTAGATTAGATTTTTTCAGTTGACTGATGATAGCATTCCAGTTGACTTGCTTTCAATAAGGACGTGCATGTTGCACCTTGTCCATTTAGATTAGATGTTTCAGTTAACTGATGATAGTTTCCCAGTTAACTGTATAGTTTCATTCAATTAGGGTTTAGGAATAAGATCTTGCATGCATTGCAAGACTTTAGTTGACTCAAGGTGATTTTAGGGTTGCCTACACCTTGAAGTCTATAAATAAGAGCTTTAAGCTCATTTGTAATTTAACTTTTGCTTGATAGCATACATGCTGCGCCTACCTTGCCTGTAGTATTGCTATTATTGTATCTGTTCAAAGAGTAATTGCTGTTATAATAAATTGCTGCGCCTACCTTGCCTTCATGTTATTGTCATGGTGTTTATTCGACCTTAGTTAAATGGGGTTGCTGGTTTGATCGTTATTGCATGCGTGTTGCGTCTATACAATCTACTGTCCCAGTTGCTTACCTTTTGTTTTGTTTATTATAAGCCTATTCAGAAGAGCAAATAGTTGCGCCTACCTTGCCTTCATGTTGCGAAACTGTACTCAAAGCTTATCGTATGATGTGTGTTATAGTAGACTCATTCAGCCAAGCAAATAGTTGCGCCTACCTTGCCTTCATGTTGTGAAGCTGTACCAGGTTTACCGTCCATTTGTTTGTTTTAATAAACTTCTTCCCGGATTAGCAAATAGTTGCGCCTACCTTGCCTTCATGTTGTGAGCCCGCACCTGGAGTTTATCGTACAATACATTCCTGCTCCATTTCCTCATGCTCTGTTTCTTGAGGAAATTGGATAGATATTAAAGAAGTTAGCTTAGTTGTAGTTACATGATCTGCGAAACCAGAAAATACTTAGCTGCAACGTTCTAGGTTTTCTTAACCTTGTGCCTCTACCAGCTGAGAACAAAAAGATAGGACATTAGTTTAGTTTTCTATTTCATGCATTCCAGCACAACGAGGGAGCTTCCCCTCCTAATTTGAAGAGCACTCATTACGTAGTGTGCATAGCTGTCCGTACAAACTTACACTCCAGAGGTGTTAGTTCTTACGCCAACAATAGGTAAAGGATAATTATCCTTTAATGACGATTGGTTGAGGTTCCTGAAGTCGACGCAAATCTAGATCTCTTCATTCTTCTTGTGCACAGGAACGATATTGGACACCTAGGTAGAATGATGGATTGGAAATATGATCTTGGTGTCCACCATCTTTTGTACCTCCACGTAGATTGAGTCTTGGACATGCGGGTTGTAGTGCCTTTGCTTCTACCTAAAAGGCTTGATATCTGACTTGAGTGGAATTGTATGAGACAATTCCCTTGGTGTGAAGACTTTCAGATCTTGATAGGTCCATGCAAAGACATCTCTGTATTGCCTGAACACGGAGATAAAGTTGTCGCTTTCCTCCGCAGTGCAACACTTTCCCAAGTTAACAAGCCGGGGCTTATCTTCGATGCCGATGTTGACTTGACTATAATCAGCAAATGTTTTCCTGGCTGAATTTCTTTGATCTTGCACGTGTCTATCATGTTTAACAAATATGTCCTCCAAGGATACTAGACCCTTGGGGATGTTGATACCTCTTAGCTGGATGATGTCGAATTTCGTTGCTTCGGAATCTTCCGCTATAGACTCTTTGAAAGGAGAAGTACTTCCTTCAAAGAATAGTTCTTTATAATTGTCCCCCATGCAAAGGAATTCCTTGATATCATCATCATTATCAAAGACCTGCCAATTTTCACAATTGTCAGGGACAAATGGCCTATACACGAGCTCAATAGCGAAGGCATTCTGACGAAATGAAGAGTGCGCCGACCGTGTTGTGACCTTTTTCACACATCACCCCATCAAGATGGGGACCCCCTAAATTTTGCTCCATTCTGGTCTTTTGGCTTTGGTTCGCTCTCTCTCTGGTCTCTGGTCCTTCCGGGGATGTCCCGTTGTTTGACCCAGGTTAAAATTTTGGTTAAGTCTGTGTAATTAGGGTTTTCATCCTTTCGGCTTATTTAAGGTCAAACCGAGTCATAAAATTGAAATCTAAGCTTAGTGCAGCAGTCAGAAGACTTCCAGCAGAGTCCCCCTAAATTTTCACTGTATTCCGGCAACTTACTATTTTTAGTAAGTATTCAATTTGGGACTATTTTATTGAGATTTTGGAATTCTGTCAGTTCCACTGCATCCGGGTAACATCAAGCTGCCTACACGTAAATTTTGAGCCAGATCAGACGACTTGCTATTTTTGGCAGTTCAGGCTTCAAGAGCCAAATTAGGGTTTCCACATGAGCTTTTCAGATGCATGTCTGGAGAATCCTTCTGGGTTTTCCAAAACCTTCGCAGTGATGTAACATGCAAACCGAGACGACCACTTTCAGAGTTCAGCCTTCGGAGGCTATTTTTAGGGTTCGCATGCAGTGTTTTTCAACGCATGTCGGGTTTTTCTTTATGGGTTTTTCGAGAGCTTCGCAACGGTGTGACATGCAAGCGGAGAAGATCAAAGTTTAAGGACTTACTATTTTTAGCCAGTGCATGCATGCAGACCAGTTTTCTGGGTTTTTCTGGGTTTTTTGAGATCCCGCGGGCAATATGACATGCAAAACCATCCGGCAATGGATGAGTCACTTTTCAGGCAGTTTCTATTTTTAGCAGGTACACTCTGGCAGCCGCCCCCAACACTCCAGTTCAGCAAACAAACGACATGCAGAAGGAACGAAGTCAAACGGAGACCGTTCGGGATACATGCAAGTCAAATTAGGGTTTCCACTTTTATAGGGGGTAAAATCCAAAAATAGCCGAAACGAAGTACCCCACCCATGTCAGCACACTTCAAGGTACCTGCTGGCAAAATTTGAGCGAAATCGGAGAACTTACTATTTTTAGTAAGTCAGGGCACGGCTATAAATAGCAGGTCTGCACCCGAGGTTGGCATCGAGTAACCCTCAAGCTATCAAGATCAAGCGTTGCAACTTTCAGGCAAAACGGAGCTACTGAAGTCAGAAAGTCAAAACTTACTATAAATAGCAGGTGGCTATAAATAGCAGGTCAGGGCAGAGGATTGACAAAACAGGTTCACAAGGCAGAGAGGATCATTTGATGAAATTTTCAGGCAAAACAGAGCCTTAGAGGTTGAAAATCAAGGGATTTGCTAAAAATAGTACAACTTGCTAAAAATAGAATGCGTAAACAAAGGCAGGCAGAGGCATGAAAAGTTTCTAAGTCATAAAACAAAAGCACACCCATGAGAATGCGCCCTCACCTTGGAGAAAATGATGCTTGGTAAAAACGCCTAAGGCATCAAAATCAAAGCTCATACCTCAAAATGCGCCCACCTTGATGGAAGCCTAAAAAGTTTCTAAGTCATAAAATCAAAGTAGCCCCTTCCAAATGCGCCCATGGTGAAAATGAAAGCTCACATGTGTAAATGCGCCCACCTAGCAAAGCAGAAGCATGGGGTCTCATTTGCGCCCAAGGAAGAAGAGGATAGGTGAAAAGCGGCTAAGTATGAAATTGAAAGTGCAACACCTCATTTGCGCCCAAGGGTAGTGATGCCTTGAAAAAGTTCTAAGGCGTGGAAAGTGAAAGCTCACCTAGTGATTTGCGCCCTCACCTCAAGGATTGAAGACTCAAAACGTCTAAGGCAAAAAGAATGAAAGTAGACCCATGTAAATGCGCCCTCCTTGATGACTCTCTCAAAACGCCTAAGGTCAAAATGGAAGCTTGGCCTAGCAAATGCGCCCATGATGAAGAAGGATGGTGGAGGCCGAAATTCTTCTAAGGCATAAAATGAAAGTAGAGAGGTCAAAATGCGCCCTCAAGAAGATACATGGCTTGAAGAAATTCTAAGTGGTGAAAATAAAACCAGACACACCCATATGCGCCCAAGGCAAGATAAAGTGGCTAAGACGTGGAGAAATTTCTAAGTCAAAAAAAAATGAAAGCTCAAGACCCCATATGCGCCCAAGGTTGCTGGAGAAAATTTTTCTAAGTGTGGAGAATGAAAGTGGCTCATGCTAAATACGCCCTTGATTGAAAATGTTTCTAAGGCGTGGCAAGGGTAAAAGCTAGCAAAATAAAACATCACTGAGTGAAATGCGCCCAAGATGTGAGATGACTGGAGAAAATTTCTAAGTCGCAAAAAATAAATGCCAAGGGATCAAGTGCGCCAGAGGTGTAAAGTGAGGAATTTTTTTAAATGAAATAAATTTTTCATCAAAAATATACGCCTATGGTAGAAAAAAAAAATATGTTAGAAATTTTTTTCTAAGTGAGATAACACTTCACTAGGGAAAAATACGCCCTTGGCATGGAAGGATGATTTGATGAGTTTTAAAATTCTCCAAAGGCAGTTGAAAGTTGACGAATTTTTTCAAGGGGAAGATTTGATATCGATGAATATTTTCCATGGGTCAAGTGAAAATCAAATGAACCCGTTTAAAATGCACCCATGAGTTAACAGAGTTTGAAAATTAATTTCCTAAGGGAAATTTTAATATTTTCAGAGGAAATTCGTTTTGCCTAGATTATTTTCCTGACGGAAGTTAAATCTCAAAGGTGAATTATTTCGAGCACGCAAATAATTTTTAATCACCCGGAGTTGAACATTTTAATGAGAGAATTTAAAATGTCTAAGGCAAATTTTATGAAATCGAGGATTTAAATGACAGACATTTTAAAAGTTGGAAATATATTTACAACTCCCACGAATTTTTTCGAGTTGAATTTATTTAAACACTGCGAGATTTTAAAATGGAATTTTAAATCAAGTCAAGTGATTGTTTTTCTCGCGAGTTGTTTAAATCGCCAAGAGTTAACTGGCAGACTAAGAGGAAAATTCGAAATTTGAAGAAGAAGGAATCATTATTAATGGCGACTGCCATAATGACCGGCTGACGACTAGCCCACTACTGCGCTTGAATTAGAAGATTCCGAACGAAGAGAGTGGAAAATTGATGAAGGTGCTAAAAATAGCCCCAGCACTACTTAGCAGGATTCTCCGAGAAAAGTTATTTAAACAATCTCTTCTCTCATTTCTCCTCACATTGTTTCGAAGTTGAAGTTGCTGAAGAAGTTCTTGAGAGATTGAAATATTTTCCAAGTGGTTGAGGAGAGAAATTCTGTGAGAGTTTATTTTATTTCGGAGTGTTGAGTTGCTGAAAGTACGAAGTGCTGGAGAAATTTTCATTTGCCGAGACTCTTTCTTTCGAAAAGCTGAAAGTGTGTTGCTGCAACTTCGAAGTTGAAGGTTGAAGTTATTTTCCGGAGTTGCTGGAGAATTTAATTCTCAAAGAGCTGAAAGTGGAGTTGCTGCGAAGTTTAAACGTTGAGAAGTTGAGGAAGTTGAAATTTCATATTGCTGGCAACTCTTTATTCCTCTAACTGCTGAAGTTGACAAAGTGAAGTCAAGGTTCGAACTATTTGTGCTGGAGAAATTAGCTACATTGCTGAAAGTTATTAGCTTGCTGCGTTTTTTCTTCACCAGTCAGAAGTGCAGTTGCTGAGAGTTGTCTCTAAACTCAGAGATTTTTATATAGTTTGAGGTTTGGAGTTAGAAATTTATGCTGAGGAATTTTATTTTCAAAGCTAACTCCGTATTCGCAGCCATCTCGGGAATTGTTTTATTTTATTAAAAATCTGCAGCCTAGCTTATTCTTCTATTTTATTTTGCAGATGGCTGGCGCAAAGGATGTTGCAGGAACAAGCAGAGCCGCAGGCAGAGCTGCAAACACTGAAGCAGGCAAGGCTGGCTCATCCCGGCAGGCAATGATTAAAAGGCTCGCTAAGCCATTTCTCCCAAAGTCAGCAATAGTTTCAAAGTTGGCAGGATTAAATGACACCAACCTTGGTTCATTTAATCTAAATGCACTCAAATCGAGGATGTTCGGGCTAGGGGGCCATCAACCATCCGTCACGGCACATAATATAATGAAGAGTGGAATCTACGCAGCTGCTAGTTTTCCGCCAGCAATTCAGTGTCCGGAGCTAATTATGGAGTGCGCCAATCACTACAAGCCAGAACGTAGGACGATTGTCTCTCCGGATGGTAAACTGCTCGCCAACTTCACGCCGGATGCCATCGGAGAGGCATTTGGGATTCCAACTGCTGAGGAGATGTTATACAGAACAAATAAGAGGGCAGATAAGATGTACTCTTCCTCTTTCGAAAGAGTCACTGCAGTCATCAACAGAGTTTGGATGCAGAAGCCGAGGCCACCCCGCACTAAGCTCCCAAAGCAGATAATTGCCGAGGACGTGAAACAAGAATACTGTGATTTGATAATGATGTTGAGCCGGGTGAATGGGAGTGCACAGGCTTACATTTTCGAGCCTTGGATGTTCTACTTCATCGAGATCATCTTGGAGGGAAAGGAGTGTGTCGATTGGGCTAGGATGATTAGCAACCACATCGATGAGCAATTCAGGAGCTTGAAGGTGACGAAGACTTTCTACATGAGCTCATATGTAATTTACATGTTGGCCAGAATGACTAAGTACAGAGGGATTTCGTACAAAGAGCCAATCGGCTGTGCCCCTGGTCAATTCAAAATCCATGAAGCCTGCACACAGCTACATTTAGCTAACATTGCCAACTATAAACGGGCAAATGATGCATTCACAATGCACATTGCGAGGACACTTCAGCAAAGGACGCAGCAGAGAATATCTAAAGAAGCACAGACATTGATTGAGGAATATGGGTATTGGCTCATCCAATTCCCGAAATTCACATATATTAGGCTGCAAGGGTTCACTTCGTATCCGTATCGGTTACCACGATACCCCACTGATCACATAGTAATGCTTGAGATATCTAGGCAATTGATTGCCTACGATAAGATTCAGAAAAGGAAAAAGAAGGGTGGGCTTGATTTCCCTATCACCATGGGAAATTCCATTGAGGTGTGTCCCTCTTTGCAGGCAGCCCGAGAGGCAGAGGACGAGCTGCAATCTTATCATTTGTCATATCACACAGGCAGGCAGGATTTCGATCCTTACGGGAACATCCGGATGGTACAGAACGTTGAATACCGGCACAGAGCTCATCTGGAGGACTTTTGGGCAAATGCAGTGGATGAGGCTGAGATAAGAAGAAGGATGTTTTCCAGACTTCCTCTCAAGTTGATTAGAGAATGTGAGATTATTCCAGTTCCCGACCAGGTGGAGGAGGATGTCAACGTCATGCAACCCGACTATGGGTCAGTTAGGGATACTCCTGTCCCACCACCTGATTGGTCCGAGCCAGAGATCATGGACTTGGACACTCTTTCTATCCCGGTGATGACTTTTACCAGGACTTGGGTCGACAGACATGTATGCAGACTTAAGAGCAAGTCGATCGCCCTTACTTACAGCTTGATGGGTGACCCAAGGCCGTTATCGGTAAAAAGAGGGAAACAAATTGCTCAGACATCGAGGGCACAAGTGGAAGTGCCAACCCAACCGATACCGTTGAGGATAGAACAAGCATCACCCGTGCACTCACAAACTCAGTCTTCGAGTTTAAGAGTGGTTTCATTATTTGCCGATCAGAGGGCAGGATTAGAGGAAGAGCGGGGACTTGAGGAGGTAGATCAGCCCAACGCCCGGGAATCAGCTAGTGTCAGTCTATCCAGGGGCGGCCAACAGGAGGAGGAAGAGGAAACAATGGCCGACACCCATTTTCAGCAGATGTTGGACACGGCTTTGGAAGAAGAAGAAAACACAGAACAGGGGACCCAAGGGTCGGGAGATACCCAGCTTATAGAGGAGGATGAGCCTGAGCAGACCAGTGCAAGAAGAGAGGAAGTGCACGAGATGGAGGCAACAGAAGAACAGCCCCTTGTCATTTGTAATCCACAGCAGACAGTGCCTGATTGGCTTTCCGACAGAATGAGGAGAGAACCCGAGGATGACACGGATCCAGCCATTGAGATGGAAGAGTTCCTCAGGAGGATCAGTGCGCCACCAGAGAAGAAAAGGGCCCGAAAGTTTTCAAAGATCTCGACCGACGAGTCAGGCTCTCGCACGCTTCAGGTGGCTATTCCGAGGGAAGATTGTGATCGAACCGAGGAGAGGCCTGAAAATTATGTGATCACCACAGTAGAGTTGGGTCGTCCTACGGGAGCCCAAGTTATCGAGGAGTTCGATAACTCCTATCAGGCATTGAAGGATCAGTTGCTCCGCACGGAGGGGAAGTATAAGAAATTGAAGAAGGAGCACAAAACCTTGATAGGATATATGCAGAATCTAGCACGTCCAGGTGAACCAGCAGACCCAGCAGTAGAACGTCCATCGGAGCTTCCGAAGGAGTCAGTTGTTGCCTTAGAGGATTTGAAGAAAATGGAAACGGAGGCAGACAAGTGGGTTAGCCGTGTTCATACTGAGACAGGGAAATTCATGGAGGACCTTGCCGATGCTTATCGACAGGCCTCAAATATTTTGGCACGGATGGATATAGTAGATCAGGCCTGGGGTGATACTCGCATCTATCAAACGAAGACTGTACTTCGTTTGGGGGCTTTGATGCATATACCTCTAGAAACCTTAGTGGATGGAGGTGTAATTCAGAGAGGTGATAGGTATGATTTCACCAGTTGGTACTCCTCGGTGGTCACAGGCCGTGGATTTCACGACGCAGCAAGGGCAGATTCAGCTAAAGTGAGGAAAGCAATGGGCAACATCTTGGGGGGAGTCCTCAATACATTAGAAGCCATATTTGCTAGAAAGTTGGTCCCAGAGGAGATAACTGCTGATGGCTTGAAAAGTAGACTGCCTCCATTCTTCTCAGCTGCGAGGTCACTTGTCCTGGATGACTTTGAGAATGTCTCCACGTTCTCTAGTATAATTCAGCATACCCAGGACGCCTTGGTGACATGGAGAAAATCTTGCATCAGATACGGACAGACGGTAGCAGTCTTGGAGTTCCAGCTCAACCATATTCCACCGATCTCTACACAGGAGGTTGAAGCAGTATTGGCCCGGTTGATCGAGTTTGCTATCCGGGAGAAGGCCAGTGGGAACGCGCTGCTTGATGAGGATCTTCTTGATGATGGTAGTGGGCATTAATTGCTCATTATGATTCCTGCAGGGGAGTGGAGAATATTCTGTGCATTCATTGCCCACTCCTCTCTGTGGCGGTTTTTAGGGCAGAAACCCTAATCAGGGCATAGGTGGCTCGATCTGAGCCCTTCATTGTAATTTGATCTGAACCGTCCACTGAATTGGACTTATTATAAAAGGGGCATCCCCCCTCATTTGTAATCTATTAGATAGGCATTAGATCAAGAGTTGAATCAGAGCTAGAGAGTAGAAGGCATATAGCATTTAGCTTAGAAGTTAGCTTTAGATTGAGGAGGGAAGAAAACTTTCCTTTGAAAGTTTTGTAAAAGGTTGTTGTGAACACTTTTCATAATACAAAGAGTTTCATTGCTTGGTGATTTCTTCTTTGTTATGAGTAGCTAGCAAGGCCGTTTCGTCTTTCCAATTCAAGGTAGATAGAGTAAAATAGATTTTATTTCATGCAAGTAGTTGTTAGCTGTGGAGTGTGGCGTTGTGATTTGAGCAAGTCTTCTCGTCCATACCACTAGCGGACTTGCTGATGGTAAGTTCGCCTTGCGTGGTCAACTGGAGTATCAGCACTTAACTTCGATTATGGTTCATATGTTTGTATGCGTCGTATTGACGGTATGAACATGTTGCGTCATAGTTTGAACACTTTTCTCATCCTTTGAAGATTGCACCAACTTTGTCGGAGTTGTTCGAAAGGAGACAAAGCAAAGTTTGGTTTGAAGATTGTTTAAGTCGATCTTCGTCCTCCACCCTTTAGAAATAGATTTGTAGAATCCCTATCCCTATCCCCTTTAAATTCTGCATTTTCTGAGTCAGTCTAGATACCAGAACCATATTGCCAAATCATTCATGTCCTAATTGCTTCACAGAGTTGAACAACTACGTAAGTCCCCTTGAAATAACCAGCAAAACACATCAACCAACTGAGTCTATTCGCGATAAAAGGAACCTTGGAGTCGAACACATGAACTTTCAAGCAATCTTAGCATGTGGGACACTTTGATCAAGAGAGAATAGAGTGACCGTTGGGCAACTTTATTCTGTGCTGGCGCTGTCATAAAAAGCACGTCAACAGAATTGGCGCTAGAAGGAGGGCTACTTTTATAGTGAAGCAAAGAAATTATAAAAGTGTAATGTACCAAGATGGTGCTACCTCATAGAGGGATATCTCCGCGGCTACAGCCAAATTTGGGATTCAACGACGACCAAGAAGATATTCTTTCAGGATTGAACAACCTCGCGTGGAGAACAAAGAGAAGTGCAGCTGAGTACATGCGGACGAGCTTTGTGTTGCAAGAAGAAGAAGAAAAAGCTATCGAGATCCAAGTTGCTATTGAGAGAGATTTATTGAATCAAAGACAGCCACTTGCTCCCGTGCCTCGCCAGTGAAGAAGCAGCTTCATCCTGGATCGCATCAGTTCTTTCTCGCCGGATAAGTTGAAGAGGATTTTGAGGTCTGCACCCAGTTCAACCAAGGAACTTGTAGAGCTAGAGCTACCTACTAGAACAAGGAAGAAGAAAGGTACCTGATCAGACGGGGAAGTTCCCTCAAGTGAAGAAATTTTATCAAACGAAGAAGCTCAATCAAGTGAAGAAGCAGTAAGCGGTGAAGAGGTCTCGAGCTTATTCAGAACTCCGCCTAGCATTTCAAGGTTTGCCCAGCAAGGACCCGCCCGAGATACCACACCAATAGCAATTCAGCGGCAGCAACGAACGACTCCAACAGCTGTATATCGGCGAAGGCAAGCAATGGCTCAGCCAGTTGCAAATGGTGCTACCTGGTTGGTTACCAACCCATCTCCGCTGGAGTTTGCCGACTATCATGACATGCCAAAGAATCCAGAGAGTTTTTGCTCCAAGTTCCACGTCCACGACGTAAACCGCACTGCTGAGGATCACATCAAAATGTTTGAAGACCACCTACGCAATAGGCAGATTGCATACGCAGATGTAGCTTGCAGGTTGTTCCCCTATTCTTTGGGGGAAGAGGCCCATTATTGGTTCATACATTTGCCAGTCGGTTCAATCAGAACATGGGAACAGATGAAGACGGCCTTCATCGGAAAGTTTGGTATTCCCATCACTCCCGCAGAATTGTTCAGACAGTTTGTAGAAGTAAGGAGGCAGGAAAAAGAGCCCATTCATGTGTTTAACAATAGATTCCAGAAGGCTCTCACAAGATTACGAACTCCTTACACTATCACGGATGCTAGAGAAAGCTACTACGCCGCATTGGACCCCTTAACTGCAATGTTTGTGAGAGAAGCTCACCCCGCTCCCGCCGATATGAACTTAGCTTATGCTAAAGCAGTTGAAGTGAGCCAGAACATGGGACAAAATACAACTGGTCCCTCACTATACACTGGCTTAAGTTCTACGAGCGGTCAGATACAAACCTGGAATCAGCAAATTCCAGCATTAAATCCAGTTCCACAACCATCTTACCAGGCAACCGCGCCATCAAATCAGTTGGTTCTCCACCCTGGAGTGCCTTCATCTCAAGCGTCAGTCGCACAGCCGGTCTATCTGCAAAACACCGTACCATCGACACAGACTCAAGAGGAAAGAGATGAAATAAAAGGTCTGGTGGAACAAGTAAAGAAGCTGTCAACTGAGGTGACATACCTCAGAAATCAAAATAATCAGATTCAAGCCATGCAAAGGAGCAATCAAGCACACCAAGGTGCTAACCGAGGATATCAGAATAATCCTCCGAATCATCACCATGATGCTCATCAAGGATACAATCAGGAGAACAATCATGGGTATAGAAATAACAATCAAGGATTCCAGAAGAGATCCTGGAATACGGGACCCAACAATGGAGGTGTTCCTACACCACTGGATAACCCACCGCCTCCTGAGAACCGTCCGGCAGACAGAGTATACCTGGCGGAGGCCGCCTTGTCAGGATGGTGTAGATTGCACAACACTAGTCAGCACTCTGAGTTGCAATGCCACGAGTTCCAAGTCGCTGCTGACATCTTCAGAGGAGAAGTGAAAAATACAGAACCAGTGGAGAATCCTCCAATCACGGGGTATGAAATAGTTCCAACACCCCGGTATGATCAAGCCCTGATCTTGGAAGACTTCAAGTTTCCACCTGAATTCCAAAGTTATACACCTCCGTCGGTTAATCAGAGGTTTCCACCAGCTTCGGCAAATGGTCCCGTGGGGACGCCAGAGGCTCAAACGCCTTCAGAGGCTCATGTCACGTACGCATCACCAGATGAGCCCCTAAGCAGAGACGGCTATAGTTTCCCGCCTCTTAACAACAGTGTCTTGGTAGAAGGAATCAGGGAAGTGCAAGCTCTCCAGACTACTGATGGTGGGCCCCCTAAAGTGTATCAAAGAGGTTATCCTCAAAGGGAACCATTGACTTCGTCAACGCCACCAAATAACTTTTCTACTCCGCCGCATCCTAATGCGAGCAACGTGCCAATGGCACCCAAGGACTCTCCGGAATATAGACAGCAGGGTCCCACACAAGCAAGATCAAATGGACCACAGATGCCTCAACAGCCATTTTACCAGTTGATCCGAGGACAAAAGGAGAATTCTCCTAGAGAAGATATAAGAAAGCTGAGCTCCTTTGTACTGGAAGAATTTAAGAAGATAAAGGTCAGTTTACCACTCTATGAGTTGATGAAGGTCCAAGAAGTAAGAGAGACTCTCTTAGGGACATTGACTGAAATCCCCACCACAAGAAGCACTTCGCAAGAGGCACCTAACATGCCAAGACACCCCCAGGTTGTCACGCAGCCCCGTCCTGCACAGAACACAAATGTGGTGCAAAGTGTGCCACAAACCTCCTACGATTCTTGGGAGGAACCACAACAATATCAAAACTTTGAGGGTATGGTATTAAATTCTACAGGCACTCCCGGAAAGGCCGAGATTGAGAAAAGCTCTCAAGCTGATGATGCCGTGAAGCAGAAACAGAATGCGAGAAATATGACTCAAGGCAAGCAAGTCCAGTCGGACCATAAAGATGAAAGGAAAAATAAAGATGAAAGAAGAAAACCAGTAGTGTTTTATCAAGGGAAGGATGAACCAGCCCCATTCTTGGTTTCAGTCAGAATATTCGGAAAAATGTTACACAATTGTTTGATTGATTCCGGAGCTTCAAGCAACGTCATGCCTTTGAAGGTATGCGAAAGGTTGGGCCTGATCCCGCTCCACACAACAAGAAAGTGACTCAATTGGATAAGACTGAAGTTCCTGTTGTTGGGGAACTAAACGACATTCACATGCAACTAGCCGCGGATCCTAGAATCCAAGGCCGTATTGATATTTCTGTTGTAGATATACCAGATGGGTACGGCATGCTGCTTAGTAGAGACTGGTGCCGAAAGTTGAACGGGTATATCGCCACCGACTTTTCTCACATGTGGCTGCCTTGGAGGGGAATCCCTAACCAAATAAGAGTGGAAAGCACACCACGGCTCCGGTTGATGATCACTGAATATGGTGATAACAATGAGGTATTGTTTGCAGAGACTGATTTGGGTTCGTACAAGCCCGTCAAACAGGAAGTCCTCATGTTGCAAAGTGTAAATCAAGAAAAACACTTGGAAGGTACGTCTCCCTCTACTGAAATATTGATTGAAGATGACTCAAGCGATGGTGAGGGGATGTTTGAAAATTTTAGAAACTTTGTGCTAAAGAATGTCAAGCAAAAGATGGAATCAGGGAAGAATGTTTCCATCAGCAGTATGTTAATGCCCAATTGGTGTAGGATCCATGAGGCATTCCACCCAGAATTCACATGCGCCATGTGTAGAACGGCCATTGAAGAAGTTTCAAAGAGAGTTCCACAAGTCTCTTTGGTGGAAGAACTAGAAGAAATAAATGAGAAGAAAAGCTCCCTGACAAAGGAATGGGTAGAAAGTGAGAAGATTGAGCCCGCAGTGGAGAAAAATGGTCCCAATACCCATAGCATTCATATAGAAGATCAAGTTTGGACTCTGAGATTTGAT
This sequence comes from Sequoiadendron giganteum, assembly GCA_007115665.2. Classification (NCBI taxonomy): domain Eukaryota; kingdom Viridiplantae; phylum Streptophyta; class Pinopsida; order Cupressales; family Cupressaceae; genus Sequoiadendron; species Sequoiadendron giganteum. The sequence continues at coordinate 319,954,076 of CM021108.1, forward strand.
GGATCAAAGTCTAACAAAGGGAATGGAGCAGGGTTTGAACTCATCAGCCCCAAGGGAGAGGCATATCTAGGTGCTTGTAGGCTCCAGTTCCCTTGCACCAATAACGTTACTGAGTATGAATCTTTGATTCATGGGTTGATCCTCGCTATAGAGAAAGGTGCCAAAATTGTACATGCCATTGGAGATTCCAACATAGTGGTCCGCCAAGTAAGAAAACAGTATGCTTGCCACGACAAGAGATTGGGACGGTACCGGAACAGAGTCTGGGACTTGATCGAAAGCTTCGATGCATTCAATATCAAGCAAGTATACAGATCTAAAAATCCAGTGGCTAATTCTCTCGCGCAGGCAGCCAGTTCACTAGAGCCATTAGAGTTGGAGGGTCTAAAGAAGTTCACAGTAGAATTGATCTCCACACCTTCAGTTCCAGATAATATAAAGAATTTCCAGGTGTTTGATGATGATAAGCAGATTTTGGAATTCTTGACTAACTCAGGGGTGTTTGAAGCACAGATTATAGACGAAGAAGAAACCGAAGAAGCGGAATTTGACACCGAAGGGATCTTAAATTTGAAGACAAATGTCATTCCTAGAGGCATGGTGGAGTTAGAGAGGCTCTTTGACCCTGATAAACTAAGTCGGAATCAAAGCACCCAAGGGAATGAATGTGAGACAATCAACTTGGGAACTAGTGAGCAAGTAAAGAATGTATTTGTGGGAAAAGTGTGTACCCCAAAAGAAAGAGAAGGAATAGTGCAAGCATTGAGAGAGTTCTCTGACGTGGTAGCCTGGGGCTATGAAGACTTAAAGACATACGACACTACCTTGATCACGCACACGATCCCGTTGAAGCCGGGAAATAAACCATTCAGGCAAAGACAAAGGCCGGTGAACCCGCTGTTGGAACCGTTGATATATCAGGAGGTAAGGAAGCTCCTTTCGGCCAGAATAATCTTCCCAATAAGGCACTCAACGTGGGTCGCCAATCTAGTGCCCGTCAGGAAGAAGAACGGAGAGATAAGGTTATGTGTTGACTTCCGCAACCTAAACAGAGCATCCGAGAAGGATAACTATCCCTTGCCCTCGTTGGATGAGGTTTTGCAGATTGTAAATGGTTCCCAGATGATGTCCTTTTTGGACGGTTATTCAGGTTACAACCAGGTGATGGTTGAAGAAGCAGATAGACTGAAAACAGCTTTCACCACTAAGTGGGGAACATTCGCTTACAGAAGAATGCCTTTCGGCCTAATCAACGCCGGGGCCACATTTCAACGAGCTATGGACATCGCTTTCAGAGACTTAGTTGGAAAATGCATTATTATATACATGGATGACTTGACAGTGTTCTCCAAAAAGAGGGAGGATCATGTTGAAGACTTGAGAAAGATCTTCCAGAGATGCAGAAGATTTGGTATTTCTCTCAATTCAAAGAAGTGCGTATTCGGAGTCACCGAAGGAAAATTGTTAGGACATGTCCTCTCAGAACAGGGCATATCAATTGACCCAGACCGCATTGAGGCAATTTCAAAGATCGGCATGCCAGGGAGTCAGAAAGAGTTGAGGTCTTTCTTTGGCAAGATTAATTTTGTGAGAAAATTCATAACTGGATTCGCCGAGATTGTCAGACCACTAAATGAAATGCTGAAAAAGGATGCAAAGATAGAATGGACCCCTCTCACAAAGAAGGCGTTCGAGGAAATCAAACAAGCAATAGTAGATGCTCCGGTGCTAGTTAGTCCGGATTATTCAAAACCATTCTACTTGTACTCCTTTGCTTCAGAACACACTTGCGCAGCGGTCTTGACCCAGAGAGCAGAAGAAAAGGATGAACACCCAATTGCTTTCATGAGTACTCCATTGAAGGAAGCAGAATTAAGGTACGCCAATGTAGAAAAGCAAGCTTATGCTCTAGTAAAAGCAGCTAAGAAGTTCAGGCACTACATCCTGAGGAGCAAAGTACATGCAATAGTTCCAGATGCCACAGTAAAGACATTACTGATGCAAAATGAACTAGGAGAAAGAAGAGGCAAGTGGGTCGCCAGCTTGCAAGAATATGACATAGAGATACAGCCGATGAAGTTAGTCCGAGGACAAGCATTGGCACAAACGATTGCAATGGCAGGACCTGGGCTGGTACAACAAACATATATACTGGAAGAGGTGTCCCCAGGGGAATGGTACGATGACACTGTTTACTATTTGTTGAACCACAGGTGTCCTTCACATTTGAATCCAGTGCAACGAAGGGCTTTAAGAATGAAGAGCCAGAGATTCATGCTGCAGGGATCAGTACTTTATAGAAGAAATCACGAAGGTATATATTTGAGATGTGTGGGAAAAAGAGAAGCTAAGCAGCTTATGGAACATTTCCACGAGAAATTCGGGACAGGTCACGGAGGTGGTTTGGCCACAGCTCATCAGATTTCGAGGGCTGGGTATTATTGGCCCACACTTTTTAAGGATGCTTATGAGCATGTGAAGACTTGCCACATTTGTCAGACAGCTGCATACAGAGAAAAGAATCCGGCTATGCCCTTGCAGCCAGTGATTGAGGTCAGGCCGTTTGCCAAGTGGGGGTTGGACTTTATTGGAATGATTAACCCACCGTCCTCGGCACAGCACAGGTACATACTGACAGCCACAGACTACTGCACCAAATGGACAGAGGCTCAAGCTCTCAAGCTTTCCACCACAGATGTAGTCATTAAGTTCCTCGAAGAGAATATTGTTACAAGGTTTGGATGCCCCCACGCTTTGGTGTGCGACAACGGCCCCGCCTTTTCATCATTGAAGTTTTCAAATTGGGCGTTTGAGTATGGGATTGCATTGAAGTTCTCCTCAAATTATTATCCACAAGGAAATGGACTTGCAGAGTCCACAAATAAGAATTTGCTGAATGCTATCAAGAAACTGTTGGATAAGAACCCCAAGGATTGGCACACACAACTGAGGTTTGCCTTGTGGGCAGACAGGACTAGAACGAAGAATTCTTTGGGAACATCTCCTTACCATTTGGTGTATGGGCAAGACCCTGTCTTCCCAGTTCAATTAAGGATCCCTACTCTTCAGTTTATTCAGGAGTATCTGGAAGGCGAAGACCGAATTCAAGTCAGGTTGTCTCAGTTGATGCACTTGGAGGAGAAAAGAGATGAGGCATTGGAAAATCTGGCTAAGCACCAAGGAGTCGTGAAAAGATGGTTCGACAAGCAGGCCAAGGTCAAGGCCTTCAGGATTTCAGATTTAGTTTTATGTTGGGATAAGGCCCACGAAAGAAGAGGTGATCACGACAAGTTCGACAAATTGTGGTTGGGCCCGTATCAGGTTTCTGAGATCCTGGGAGATAATGCATTCAGATTGAAAACGCTAACAGGAGAGGATATCCCATTGCCAGTCAATGGGCAGTTCCTCAAGCATTATTTCCAAGCGTAGGGTCCCTCCTGGATCCTACTTTGTACATAGTAGATTAGGTTGTTTTGTTCCCGCTTTCCCTTTTGGGTTTTGGTTTTGGTTTGTTGCCCTTTGGGTTTTTGGTTTTGGTGTTTCTTCCCTTGAGTTGTCCGCTCAAGTGGTTTTGGTTTGGGTTCAGAATGGACTTGAGTTTAGGGTTTTCCGTTGCGATGGAGGTGATGATATCTTGTCTTGCGCGAATTGGTCTACTGCCATGGGGTTTTTATGAATTTATGCAAACAATAGAATGCCAAGGTTGTTTTCCTCTTGTCATCATCCGGTCTCATATAAGCTCGACTCGGGAGTTTAATCAGTTATTGTGTCTTAACACATGAGCCTGAGATCATCATGTCCTATTGGTTCAAACAAGCTGCTTTGAGTCATTTTGATTCCTTGGGAGGGATTACGGCAAGTGAAAATTTTAAATCTTGCTTCAGCGCCACTGCAATTCTCAAACCCATTGGTAGCTTCATTGCTTACCAACCAATTATGGAATTGACGGATAATCAAGAGAAAAGGAGAAAATATGCTAAAAAGAAATATCAAAAGAAAGAAAATGAAAGAAATATCATACTTTGAATATTGGTTTGGGAATATACGAGTAACTCCACCGGGGCTATGGACGCCTGGCTGGCAGTGGAGCAATATTCGTGAGAATTGTAGCGACAACCTCGTCGGGGCTATAGACGCCTGACTGGCAGCGAGGCAATGTCCGGGATGCTTTTGAAGTTAAGATACTTGTATAACCTGCCATAATCGATCTCGGGAGTCACGATGGTTTAGAGATAAGATTAAGGCACCTTTGTGTTTCATTATTAATTATTTTCTTGCAGGTGGTCTTCAAGGAGAAACAGAGCAGCAACTTCAAACCCTTATTTTCAAGATTCAAGAGTTTAACTTGCTGGTTTTTCAATGAATTTTCAGATCAGAACTCAAGAAGGCTTGTTTTCTCATATTTTTTCATCTAGAACATCAAATCTTTGAAGGAGGCCATTGCTTTCAATTTTCAGCGAGCTGGTTTATACTAGTTCGATCTTCTTGATAGTTTTTGAAGAATTTTCTCAAGGTTGCAGCAGCTGCTTTTTATTTTGCATGTCAAAGAAAACTTCAAAATTTTACAAACTTCCAATCTTCTGGGTCTATCTCAAATATTCTTCTGGACAAAACCCACATCACGGCTTTTTCAGCGAAACTTAAAGTGGTTGCTTTTTTAGTTAAACTTCGAGGTTTTCAGAATCTAACCAAATGGGTTCATCCAAAATGTGCTCATGAACAATACCCAGATGCCAGCTTTTTTTGCTTTTTCAGAAAAAATTAGGGTTTGCTTCTTTTTCAGTCTACATTCAAAATTTTCAAAAACAGACGATCTGGGTTTTCTTGTAACGAAATTCTACACAAAACCCATATCTCAGAAAAAATTCCAAAATATTCATCCATTTGACGAAGAAAATCAGCAAGTTATTTTTAGGGTTTGTGCTGAGCTTGTCCGAGCATAGTCAAGTTTATAGTCAATCTTCAAGTTTTTCAGCATGAAGTATTCTCCCATCGAATTCAGAGCCAAACAAGTGTTGTATCATAATTATCTGAATGAACAATATTGGATAGTGCTTTTCAATACCATCATGGACATAAAACGTCATCATCTCAGTTGAAGAACGTGCAGAGGGAGCGGTATGAGCGAAAGAGAAGTGTCAGAATGCATAAAGTTGCAAAGCCACCAGGTTATCAATCAGTGGGTCATCTTTTGAGGCAGTGATGTTTTTCAAGAACATAACTCATAAAGGAGATGAAGATGTCAAAGATTCTCTAAGTTTGATTGCAAAAAGGGAGGTGGTCTTAGAAAAGCATAATACAGCTAAAGATAGTATCAATGCTCCTGATAAACAGGCAATTTCCCGCTTTTTGGCGGATGTGTGAGAGATTTAAAGCAACAATCTTCTAGAAGCTTTCTCCAAGCTTTCTTTCCATTCTTATCTCATGCTTTCTTTTTATTCTTGTCTCAATTCTTATCCATTCTTTGAAGAAGAAGGAAAACAAATGTAATGAGTTGGCATTTCCTATTTTACATGCTTTCTTAGGTTTTAGATGTTTGTCTTCTTTAGGTTTAGAAATAAAGCTTGCATGTTGGCAAGTGTTAGTTGTAAAAGCGAGGAGATTTTAGGGTTCCCTACTCCTCTGCTTGTGTATAAATAAGAGCAGTGTTTTCTCATTTTAGTTAGCCATGCTAGTGACAACAAGACATAAGTGCCTTTAGTGCCTTCTCTTTGTTATTCAGTGTTGTTTAGAACCGTGCTTGTGATAATAGAATCCTGAGCTTATGCCTTGTTGGCATTTCAAACCGCACCTCTGGAATGCATTCTGGAAACGGACAGCTATGTGCAGTAAACTGCTCTTCGAATTAGGAGGGGAAGCTCCCTCTTTTGTTGAGTTGCATAAAGAAAGTAATCTAAATTTAATTACACCTATCTTTTTGGTTCAACTACGAGAACACAAGGTTATAGAACACTAGATGTTGCAGCTGAGGTTTTCCATTTAATGAAACTAGACAGCTACAACTTAACCTACGCTTAAAACGTTTCTACCCTCTCAAGTAAACATAGAGCAAGAGAGTTTAGAAATGGACGAGTTTGATTTCTGACAAAGATACTTAAACAAACTTTTCTTCAACGTACATTTTAAGCAAGCTGAAAAAGAGATCATAAAAGTATTACGGAAATATGAGACTTTTATTTCAGGAGCAGCAAAGCAAGCTACAACATTTTATTTACTCACACTTCTAACACAAAACAAATAGACGGAAATTTGAGATAGTTATATCGAGGCAGACAAAGCACGCTCAAGATTTTATTCACTCAAGCTTCTGGAACAAAGGATTACAATTTCGGGACAGCAAGTTGTAGCAACATGCTTGCAACATGCGATCAACTTGATTATAATTGACACCTAACACATGCACTAAACAAGGATTTGCAGCTAAGGAGGCATGAAAACTTGCTCTTTACACAAAGTGAACAACACTAGACGATAACAAACATGAAGGCATAAGCTCAGCGATTTTGTTATCACAAGCACGGTTAAACTAAAATGAGCAAACATTGCTCTTATTTATAACTAAGCAGAGGAGTAGGGAACCCTAAAATCTCCTTGCTTTTACAACTAAGACTTGCCAACAGGCAAGCTTTATTTCTAAACCTAAAACAAGATAAAACATCTAAAACCTAAGAAAGCATATAAAATAGGAAACGCCAACTCATTACATTTGTTTTCCTTCTTCAAAGAATGGATAAGAATGGAGATGAGAATAGAAAGAAAGTGTGAGATAAGAATGGAAAGAAAGCTTGGAGAAAGCTTCCAGAAGATTGCCGCTTTAAATCTCTCACATCCGCCAAAAAGCGGGAAACTGCCTCTCTATCAGGAGTGTTGATACTATCTTTAGCTGTATTCCGCTTTTCTAAGATCTTCTCCTCTTTTGCAATCAAACTTAGAGAATCTTTGACATCTTTATCTCCTTTATGAGTTATGTTCTTGGAAAACATCGTTGCCTCAAAAGATGACTCACTAATTGATAACTTGGCGGCTCTGCAACTTTTGTGCATTCTGATACTTCTCTTGATTCTCCCATGGAAGAGTTTTGCACAAATTTTTCTGATACTTGTCCTTTCGCTCATACCACTCCCTCTGCACGTTCTTCAACTGGGATGATGGCGTTTTATGTCCATGATGGTACTGAAAAGCACTTCCCAACATCATCCGTTCAAATAATCATGATACAGCACTTGTTTGGCTCTGAATTCGATGGGAGAGTACTCTATGCGGAAAAACATGAAGATTGACTGTAAACTTGACTATGCTCGGACAAGCTCAACACAAACCCTAAAAATAACTTGCTGATTTCTTTTCATCAAACGGATGAATATTTTGGAATTTTTTTTGAGATATGGGTTTTGTGTAGAATTTTATTACAAGCAAACCCAGATCATCCATTTTTGAAAATTTCGAGTGAAGACTGAAAAAGCAGCAAACCCTAAATTTCTCTGAAAAAGCAGAAAAAGCTGGCATCTGGGTATTGTTCATGAGCACATTCTAGATGAACCCATTTGGTTAGATTTTGAAAACCTCGAACTTTTACTGAAAAAACAGCCACTTGAAGTTTCATTGAAAAAGCTGTGATGTGGGTTTTGTCTAGAAGAATATTTGGGATAGACCCAAAAGATTAGAAATTGTAAAATTTGAAGTTTTCTCTAACATGCAAAATAAAAAGCAGCTGCTGCAACCTTGAGAAAATTCTCCAAAAATCATCCAGAAGATCGAACCAGTATAAACCAGCTCACTGAAAATTGAAAGTAATGGCCTCCTTCTTCAAAGATTTGATGTTCTGATAAGAAAAACATGAAAAAGCAAGCCTTCTTGACTGCTCATCCGAAATTTTTATGAAAAACCAACAAGTTAAACTCTTGAATCTTGAAAATAAGGGTTTGAAGTTGCGGCTCTATTTCTCTTTGAAGACCACCTGCAAGAAAATAATGAAAAATAAAACACAAAAGTGCTTTAAATAAGCTCTGTCTTGAGAAAAGAACTTTCTTTTACCCTAATTCTTCAAAACCCTATTTCAAGATTGTGCAATGAACTTAGACTTTTGTCTTCAACTTCAATTTTTGAAATTTCCAAAAATTTGACTAAGGCATTGGAAGTTGGGCGCCTTTTTTGAGGTATGACATCCTTTTTTTCATACTTAGCCAACTTATCACCGTTTTCAACTTCTGTTCAATTTTCAACCCTGGTTTGACTCTGATTTCTGGCTTCCAGATTGATCCGGCGAACGAGCTGAACGTTGCATCACGGAGCCTGATCGAATCTAACGACATGATTCTGGAGACATCATCTGCTAAAAACTTCATTTGTCCCTTCGAAATGTCAGGTGCCTATCCTTGATAAGGGCGCCCATTTTCTCTAGTGTTAGCCATTTTCATGATATTCAAATTTATACTTGCCTTCTGACCTTCAGATGAATTCGTGATTCTGGGTGCTATACTTGTCAGACTGACTGGTTGACGGATTCACTGGATAGCTAAGGTGATTCTGGAAGGGGTCCTCTGGATAACTCATCTCTGGAATGTAACGACCCCATCCTTGGGTAATTAAATTTTTTTCTAACATTTCATTCCAAACATATAAAAGTAACAAGTAACAAAGACATTGCAATAAAATTCTTCCTTTCTTTATTGATAAATACATGCAAGTTACAATATATATTTCCACATGAATTCCATTTTCATTGTAAATATAAATCAGAGTACAAAAGTAAAACAAATTACATACATAGCTCGTAAGCTTTTGCACAAATAGTAGAAAGACGGTCCAGGTTTCCTTCCTTTCAAATCTTGGTGTATCCGTCGCCTGCGGTGGAGGAGAAACATCACTCAGGCACTTTTCCGCCAACCACGGACTGTTAATGCAGTCCCCCGCACATCTATCATTCGATAGATGGCCCTCCCTTCGAACGAAGAGATTGGTAAAGTAACCGGCTACGACAACCCAACTGAGCATAGTGCTGTGTCCTATACATCTAGAACTTGCTATTTCACAATCCCGAACTAGCATGATAGATCACAATGAACTGACAGTGTAGTCTTGACTATCTCACATCTAAGTGGATGTCGTACCTTCCACTACTTTGGCCAAAGTATTCCCATTCAATACTTCGAATGAAGGTCATCTATCATATACACTACTCAGGGCCGATTTGACTTAAGGCTATCTTACACTACGTGTAGTTTTTAGTCCTTCACTGGATTGTCAATCATCCCAGACTATCCTACCTCAATCTAATCTAAGACAACAAATATAGGTTCAAGTCCTTCACTGGATTATCAATCATCCCAGACCAACCTACGACATTCTATCTTACTAGAAATAATCCAGCTTGACAAGTAATTCATTCTTTCTCTTCTGTTACAGAAATCTTTATCCTAGGAGTTCCTTAGCCTATCTCGGTTAATCTAAAACTCTAAGCTGCTTGAATATACTTGACTACTATCCTTATTTCGTTCCTAGAATATAGTAATTAGTTTACCCTTATTCTCCATATACGGAGATCATACACAACATGCAATATTCATTCAAAATGCATAATAATCCTTCCCTTTCCTTTTTCCATTATTTCCCTTTAATATAAGATAAGAAAACTAATCCCGTAAGTTCTTTACTCATATAATCCCTTTTTCACAAACCCTTAATCATTGAATCCCTTACACATTTCCTCTTTCAATGCATTGCTTTAAATATTCATCAAAATAGTTCTTTCCTACTAGAGCTAATTGAAAGCAGCAATCATAAGACCAAAAAGAACACAGCACTTCAATAAAAGTTATAAACTAAGGAGGTTTCATGCTTGATTTTAAAGCTTTTCCTTCCAGAATTGTTCTTCTAGACTCTCCTTCACATAAGCTTCCAGAATTCCAACTGAAAATGGCTTCCTTGTGATAGTAACTTACTCTAAAAATGATCTTTCTAAGTCTCTTCTCTCGAATATGAATCCACTAGTAATTTCTTACTCAACTATAGCTCACAGTGACTTCACTCACATCTTAAAATGGGATATTAACTGTTAATGGCAATTGCTGGTAAAAACTCACTGTATTTTCAACTCAGCAAAACAGAAAATACAAACAAAACAGAGAAATGGATATGGAAGCTGAATGAAAAATGCTAAACTCGGATTGCTCAAGTGATCCTTAACAAAGAATGGCTGGCATCTATTTATAGACCCGAAATTGCAACAAACTCCACCATTGAGGGTATGCAAAATGACAGAACTATCCTTTGAATAATTCAAATGAAATGTGGCAGCTATCTAGCATGATACTCAGCAAAGAGGAAGATGATTCGACCTAAAAATGAGAAGAAAGTTTCCACTTACACATGGCAAACATCAAATGATGGACACCTACAGCCTGGCGTCAAAAATGGCGGAACTCATGAGCAATGGAGGGTAAAACGAAAATGTCAATGCAATAACCGCAGCCATCTGGCCTTTGTACGCCCCTTGCATTCGCGTTTCCAGTTGGAGGAAATGCAGGTCGCGCGCCCTGGTCTTCCGCCATGAGCTCACAGTCGCGCGAGTTTCCCATTCTCATTTTCGGCCATGCTACACAGTCGCGATTTTTCCTCTGTGAAGGAATTTCGTGATTTTCTTTTAAAACAAAGTTTTAAAATGCTTTTTAGATTTAAATTTTTGCAAAAGACTATAGTCTTTATCATTTAAATTCTCATAATATTTTCAACGTATTTTCCAATGGTCAATGAATTTCGAAATACTTTTATTCCTCATGGTAAATGCATTTTATTACCAAATAACTATACAAGTTAATTTTTAATTATTTCCAAGGTAAATATTTATTATTTGCCAAATGACTATACAAGTCAAATTCATTTAATCTTATGGTAAATATCATTTACCAAGTGACTAAAAAAGTTTACGCCATTTACTTTCCAGGACTTATTTATTTAAAAATATAAATTAAAACATTATATTTATATCTCCATATATTCATTTTATAATATTTAACTTTAATTAAAAGAATTAAATCTTTTAATTTTACACTAAGAGTTTTAAGATATTTATCTAGATATATTTACATGTTTTAATATATTAATATTATTATAGTTCTTTTAAATATTAAACATATATATATCAAAATACCAGAGTATTTAATATATTTATATATCTTAATATAACTATAATACTATTATATATATTTGCATATATAAATATATCTAACAAATATAAAAATACATATTCATATATAATAGTCGATTATATATATATCCTGTGAGCCAGTCAGCGTACGTTCAGAATATATATCTCTGTATATATATATATAAATTCCAGGCAAATATTTAATATTCCATACCATCAGACGTATGCTCATAAACATATGTATACCATACATGTGTTTATATGCTTACTTCTGACGTTCACATCCAAACATGATACCACCATGACGATCACAATATCACAATCAAGCATAAAGATAAACTTCACACACAAAAGCAGTCAAGACCTCTACTTGCAAGTCATACAAGCTATGGGTGACTTACCCTATATGCATACAAAACTGACTTGGTTTACTCAGTCTAGGGTGAGTGTGTGTATGCTCAATTGATTTACCTTACCGGTTACTCGACCAAGCCCCTCTCCCGAGTGATGTCTCCCCTCTGTCCGGAGGAATAGTTCCTGTTCCTGCATCCATAGACATACAATCTCGGCAGTTACTTGTTCACAACATCAACAGTATACAAAACATCTAAGTTTGAATATTCATAATTTTATTCTATGCATGCAACATAACATCAATAGAAGTATCAACCAAATGAGGCACACATTTAAATAGAACTTATTCGTTTTGATAAAAAAAACATGTTTTATTCATCACAAAGATTCAAACATTACACTCAATTGCCCTATGCAATAGTAGCTATACAATCGGGGTGTAACACAGAAATTGACTTCTGGTGGCTCAAAACCCTAGGCGCCCGTCTTGAAGTATGGCACCCATAGCTTCCAGAGTTAGTCATTTTCATTGTTCTTCGTTTTTAGAGTTCTAAAACACCTCTCACCGTGACATCTGTTTGATCTAAGTTTCTGGATGATTGCATGTTCGGATGAGCTGACGAAGACATCCACTACGAAGCTGGCGAGAAACTGAACAACATTACTAGGGGAAGCCAACCTTGACTTCATCATCTGATCCTTTAAAAAGATGGGCACCTATTCTCCTCAGGAGTGCCCATGTTTGGCAAACTTAGAAACTTTTTTGCAAATTTCAAAATCTTCCTCGTTTGACGTGTTCGTTCCTCATTGACAACCTCTGCTTGACGCTTGAACGTCTGATTCTGACACCTGGCAGCTAACTAACCTCCATTGATAACCTTGATTCTTCAAAAGAAGCTTCTGATAAAGCAAAATAGACCCAGTAGGGTAAAACTGATCTTTTTGTGATTTTGACTGCACTAGCCTGATGAGGAAGTATTTTAAGCCAATCAAAATCAGTCTTAACCCTAAAAGCCAAACTTTCTATTTTTAGAAAATTTTGCAAGTATCCATTTCGAAAGAAACCCAAAAAAACCCAAAAAAAGTTTCTATTTTTAGAAAACTGCTAAAAATAGAAATTTTCCTAAAATTTAGGGTTGAAAAACTGAAATCTGAGTATTGTTGATTTGGTCGCTCTGAGCCAACCCAAATTGTCAGATTTTGAAAATTTCAAGGTTTTGACCCACATGCAAGACATGCAAACCCCAGTTTTGACCTTTTTGACAAATTTAACAGTATCTTGACTCATTTCTTCAAAATGCCTAAGTGTAGCAAAAATTTTAATTTTGGGGTACAACATGCCTTCATGTTTGTTATCGTCTAGTGTTAGTTCACTTTGTGTAAAGAGCAAGTTTGCATGCCTCCTTAACTGCAAATCCTTGTTTAGTGCATGTGTTATGTGTCAATTATAATCAGGTTGATCACATGTTGCAAGTATTTTGCTACAACTTGCTGTCCCAAAATTGTAATCTTTGTTCCAGAAGTTTGAGTAAATAAAATCTTGAAACTTGCTTTGCTGCCCTCGATATAAATATCTCAGATTTCCGTTTATCATTTTGTGTTAAAAATGTGAGGAAATAAAATCTTGAAGCTTGTTTTGCTGCTCTTGAAATAAAAGTCTCATATTTCCGTAATACTTTTATGATCTCTTTTTCAGTTTTCCTTAAATGTATGTTGAAGAAAAGTTTGTTTAAGTATCTTTGTCAGAAAATCAAACTCGTCCATTTCTAAACTCTCTTGCTCTACGTTTATTTGAGAGGGTAGAAATGTTTTAAGCGTAGGTTAAGTTGTAGCTATCTAGTTTCATTAAAGGGAAAACCTCAGCTGCAACATCTAGTGTTCTATAACCTTGTATTCTCGCAACTGAACCAAAAAGATAGGCGTAATTAAGTTTAATTTACTTTCTTTATGCAACTCAGCAAAAGAGGGAGCTTCCCCTCCTAATTCGAAGAGCAGTTTACTGCACATAGCTGTCCGTTTCCAAAACGCATTCTAGAGGTGCGATTTGAAATGCCAACAATTTTTTGGCACCCACCGTGGGGCACGAGGCATAGAACTTCAAGAAAGCTTACGCTTTATGACACGAGAATGACCATCTGGCACCCTATTGCGTGATCCAGCCAGGAGCAATGGGTGATAACAATAATATTGGTAGGAATCTAAGACGATCACCCCCATTACCTTGGGGTAACATCATTGGACCTTTGGCTTTGCAAGAATATCATGAATTACCTAAGGGGTCAAGGAAGCACTTTCCGCAGTTTCACAGCGATGGAGCTCAACATCCTGATGATCATATTTCAGCCTTCTCAACAACTTGCGCAGTTTTGCACGTGCAACATGAAGACATTGCAGTACGTCTCTTTGTGGAGACTCTTGTCGGGAATGCTGCTGATTGGTTCAATCACCTGGAGCCGGGGATTATCACAAGCTGGGCAATTATGAGCGACAAATTCTTGGCGAGATTCAAGCCCGCCGAAGACAATCATTGGTTGTTTGCCCAACTTGCAAATTCAAAGATGGAGCACAACAAGCACATGAGGGAATTTGTAGCAAGATTTAATCGTCTTGTTACATGACTTTCTTCTACACTTAATCCATCACCAGAGATTTTGATGAGCTGCTTCATAAACGCTCTTCCATCAGAGATAGCCTTCTTCCTCAAGACGAAAAGACACACAGAATTGATGGATGCGTAAGAACACGCCATTGAGTTGGACGATAATATGATTACTTCCGGCTTGATGAAAATAGATTCTATCAAATCTCTAGCTCAGCAGCCATACTAGCCAAAGAGAAATGATTTTCAGCCACGGTTGCCGGCACCTCCACCGAGACCAATGATTGAAGTTGCACAAAAAGCGATATTTTGTTCTTTTCATGACACCGATGCACATACTGGCTCTACATGTCCTGTAAATATAAAAATGAATCAGATCATGGGATATACTGAAGTTGCACCTAGTTCCAGTTTTGTCCCTACATCAAGTTCGAATGTTGTCTCACCACAAACGAACAACTTCGATGGCGACTCCACAGCAGGGTATTTTGAACCCATTATTGAAGAACAAGAAGACGTTTGCCACTACTCTCTTGAAGTAAATCATAGAATACCTTCAATGCCTGTGTTTACAAGTGCTCTCCACTTGAAAGCGCAGAAGGAAGAAGAAGAAAGACCAAGAGCTAAAGAACAAGGTAAGGAAGCAGTTGCTCAGGACCCATCCTTACCAAATTTTGACATTGTAAACTCCATGATGAAGACCAAGGTGCAGATTTCACAGTTGGAGTATCTTCGCGATCATCCTGAGCAACTGGATAGAATAATACATGTAAAGAAAGAAGCTTCAATTCAGCCTACATTGCTCGAGTCATTTGTGCCAATAAAAGAAAAGCCTAAACCTTTCTATATATCTTTGTATATAGGAGGGTTTAAATTGAGCAATTGTATCATTGATTTGGGAGCCTCAGACAACATCATACCTCTGCAAGTGATGAACGCATTGGGACTCTCATGCACAAAAACTCAAAATGAATGTTATTCACTTGAGTCTAAGTCGGTGTCATTGGTTGGACAATTGGAAGACGCTCAAGTGAGGTTGGTAGCTTGCCCAGAGAAAAAGATAAAGATGAATGTTTTAGTGGCTGATGTCTCAGCAAGCTATGGGATGTTATTGAGTCGGAGCTTCTACAGAGATCTTGGTGGAGCAATGTAGTTAGATTGGTCGTCCGCAACCATTCCTGTGAAGGAAGGCAGAATCAAGATAGAACCTAAGCCCAGATCCCAGTTCATAGTGGTGAAAATTCCAACCCTCCCAGCCCAACTATATCAAAGCAATTGCATGACGCTGTCAAAAATAGAAATTGAAGACCAGGACATTGATTGTTCTAAAAGAAAACTGAAAGATGATACAAAGTTATGGACAATGCATTTGGATGGGGGTTGTTCAGCGATACGTTCAGAAGAAGGGATAATGATCATTCCCCCCAAAGGATTGCCACAATTGGAATTCACTGAAGCTGAGAAAGAGGTGCTTTTGTTAGGCCTCAAGAATGCCAAAGACATGGGAATTGAACTCCTATGTGTTCAAGCGGATGTGGAGCTGATTGATGAGCCAATCAAAGGA